>VWYK01092363.1:0-22457 GCA_013399775.1 Semnornis frantzii | reverse complement strand
CCTTTTAACAGAACACAGCTTTGAAATAAATAAATTTAACCTCTCTAAAGCCAGTTGTACTGCCTTGTAGATGAGTGACTTGTTTCCAGAATGTGGTGGTGAGTGAGAGCACCTGATGGCATTCAGCCATTCTGAAAAGCAGAGCTCAGGTACATGGGAGTAGTGCCCCTGTCTGACTACAAGATTCTCTATTATTTATTGGGGTTTTGTTTGTTTGTTTGTTGTTGTTGGGGTTTTTTTTGTTTTGTTTTGTTTGGTTTTTTGGTTGCTTGGTTGTTGTTTTTTTTTGACAGGGGCATTGCACTTTGTTTTTCATCCGTTTCCCCTCCACATGCATAATTTCTTTACAGCTTTGAGAATTTTCTCCCTGACACCAGAGTTAACAAACAAAGAAAATACTCTGAGTATCCAAGTATAAGCCACCAATAAAATGAAGGAGTCTCAGATTTTGGACAGTCAGTACCTGAGCTGTTCATCTTTGTCCATCTGTGGAGTTGCTGCTTTGACCCAAAAGTCTGTGGGATCCACTGAAACTCTGATATTTATGCTACAGTTTTTAAAAAGCCCTGAATGCTTTGTGCAACCTCTCATGGTCTCTGTCTGGATATTGATACTGAGCTTCCTGAAGGACCAGGCGGTAGAGGATTCATGCAGTGACTTTCAGGCTGCCTGCACTTTGTGCTTTCACTTCTGGTTTAGCTGTGACCGTTCTCAACTGTAGTAACAAAGCAGGTTTGGGTTCTGCATTGGTCCTTGCTGTTGTAAGACACAAACAGAAGAACAGAGAGCAGAGCTGCAAACTTAGCTGCTCATACTTGAAAAACTTCCACAAAATAAGATGAGCTGTTTAAGTTTTAATCTCAGGTAGTCAGAAAGATGTCCTGCTAGCTTGGGTGTTCTGTGGCTTGCATTGTCTTTTAAAGCTAATTGTAGTCTTAAGATGCTAACATCTGAACAAAGAGATGTTTTAGGCATTTGGAGACGGATTTGGTGTTCAGAAGGTTCATCTTTTATCTCACAGCTGTGTGCTCTGCCTTATGTTTGTCCTGTGGAGTCATCTCATTCTGCAGTCCTTTCCCTGCTGCCATTGTCCTCAGCGACTGTCCAGCATTGGCTTTCTCTGGGATCCTCTTCTTGCTCTTCCAATCACTTGTAAAGACTTGAGTTGGGAAGGAGAATGTGCTGCGTTTAGCGGATTACAGCTTTCACTGTGGGTATGAGCCCAGGCATGATGCTTCCCAGTTGTGGATCATTTTGCCCTCTGTCACTCACCCACACACGGTCTGAGCTGCAGGACTGCTGCTTGCTTTGTCCCAGGAGCTGCTCTCTTCCATTACCTTTTGTCTGGTTCTGCCTTGAAGCCAGAAAGGCAGCATTTCAGCCACTGGCTGCTTCAGGGGTTCAGGCAGTACAGAAGCAGGAATGTTTGACAGGACTCATTGAAAAATCTTCTTTTGTGGATTTTGGAAGGTCCTGTAGTTGAATTTCTCATGGTTCAATCTTTACAAACACTTCTGTGAACATATCATAGCCATGCCCAAGCTGTCCTCCATGTTTTGTGCAGACAAGGAGAGGTGATTTCAAAGGAAACATTCTGTGCCTTTCTGGATTACATTCTGCTGCTTCCCAGGCATTTTTTGTTTGTTTCTTGGTGTTTTTTTTTTTCACTAGTTTATCCTTTGGGTTTTGTTTGTTTGTTGGGTTTTGTTGGGTCTTTTCCTCCCTCCATCATCTATAAATTCCATCTCTTCCTCCTTCTGAGACAGACGGCGAGCTGGTGATAGTAATGAGCTCCCTGCTGCCCAGGGAAGGCAGACCAAAGTGCTTTGTGTTCTGAGAACTAACAGGCTGAGCACCCTCATTGAGGATGTAACACAGGCAGCGAAAGGTTCGGTGCACAAATAGTGCAGCAGACTTTCCTCACATGCACCTATGAACCGCATCTCCCCAAGAGAACAACTTCCCCAAAGTGCCTACCTTGTAGTCTGCTCCTTGCTGTTAGGGATTTCTCCAAATGCTGGAGAAGCGTCTGTCCTTTATGGAGATAGAGAGAGCATCAGCTTGTGGACACATGGCGATTGAATGCCTTGCTTCCCTGGCATTAGCACACTGAGAAATGAAAACAAAGAGCACCTGCTGTCCCTCAAAGTGAGCCTTTGAACATTAGAAAAACTTCCTTGGCAGAAAGCCACTCTGTTCTGGGCTGACTTGAAAAAGAATGCAATTAATTATAGGAGCCACAGACCTTTAAAGGTAAAAACATTGCAATTATCCAGGGATTCAGGATGGATTCAGTTATGTCCTGTTCAAAATGTAGCAGAATTGTCAAAACTGACTTTTACTAAATATGCAATTAAAGACAGATCCACTTGGCATGGAAGTCTAATGGCTGTGGTCGTGTGGCCAGTTCAAGGCAGCCTACAAAGTCCCCAAGTGATGGTAGTTACGTAGGTTTGAACATGATCCTGAGGAGTTTTTCCAAACCTAATGAATTAGTTACGAGTCTGAGAACCTCAGTAATGGATTCATTAAATGTTCTCTCTCCAGCAGAGATCACAAAGAGAGATGTGTCCCTTTCTTCACATTCAGCAGAAAAACTGCAGTGACACAGGATTCCTAATTGAGTGAATGTGAAACACAAAGGTTTTTGTGTGGTTAAAACCAAATAAACACTAGCATCAGAATATCTTTCTTTTAATGTGAGACTTCTCTTTCTAAAAAGAATATTTTGTGCTGGAATGGAGAACGTTACAAACCTTGGACTTTGCTTTCAATTACTACAGAGGGATGTATCACAGGAGCTTAGGGGATGGATAGAAAATCCAAGTCTAACCTGCTCAACTCTTATAGCTGATAAAGATGTGTTGGTCTCTTGTCCAAGCAGGTGCCTTGATGCAGAATAGCACCTAGTCCATATTGGAGTTAATCACTGTCTACTAGGAAGGAACAGATGTGCTGCAGATGGCTGGGGTGAACATGATAAAAAAAGTTCACAAATTAAGATTTTGCAGGTTTCTAAGCAGGCAATAAATAAATAGGTTAAAAAACACTTTCTGAAACCTCACATGGAGAGTAACTGAACTACCACTGTATTTGTTTCCTTATTATCAGCCAGGTGCTGTGATGAGGTTTAAAACAAAATGATGAGTTACAGTCTTGAACAGTGAGGTTTTTCCATTTGACTTTACCAGTACCATTCCAGCAGTTACTGAGGGAAATGCCGCTCTACTTTCTTCTTGGTACTGTGCCTTCAGCAGCTTTCAGGAGGAATGTAAAAGGAGGGTCAGTCTGCAAGTGGCTGACAATCTTTTGTCTTTTTTTTTTTTTTTTTAGTGTACATTACCATTTACTAAAATGAAAGCTTTTACAGGAATGTGCTGGTTTCACCAAGAATGCTTTTACAACCACTTATGACTGGAAATCCCTCTCCGAAAAGAGGGAGCCAGGCAAACCCTTAAGAAAAAGCAAGGTGGTCCTTTAGGCAGTGTAGGATCAAGAAGTTGAACCAGAGGTTCCCACAGGACTAATAAGTGTCTTCAGCATAAGGCTTTGTTCTCTTCTGGAGTGCTACTTCTTCTCTGGCTTTTGTTATTTTGTGGTGGTTTGGTTTTTGTGTTTTTTTTTTAAAGAAAAACCTTGGCAAGTCTTACTTCATCATTATTTTCATCCTAATTCAAACCATGGCAATTTAGAGTCTCAAAACTTTTATATGATGAGAAAATGGTTTCCTGCCTAGCTGTGAGAGGTGTCACTCGAAGGTGAGAAAGACCAAGGAATGTTAGTAAAGGAAATGATTAGAGTCTCAATAATCAACAGGGTGAGGAAGCCCTGGAACAGGCTGCCCAGGGAGGTTGTGGAGTCTCCTTCTCTGGAGACTTTCAAAACCCACCTGGAAGCATTCCTGTGCAGACTACCCTGGGTTTTCCTGCCTTGGCAGGGAGGTTGGACTCAGTGATCTCTGGAGGTCCCTTCCAACCTCTAAGGTTCTGTGATTCTGTAATCTAATCCTGTATGGGTAGGTTGACCCAGTTTCCAAATTAATGATAAAAATGAGGCCCACTTTTCTGTGAGAGCTGATCAAGAAGAACCACCTGGACACATAACATAACACTGAATTAGCTTAGAGATTAGTATCTTCAGTGTAGTACACAGTAACGTGTACATAAGACCCCTCATACTGTGGCACTCTGGAGTAGATTAAGGAAAGAAGATAAAATTAATCTCTTAGAACTTGTTCACAAGTGAGGTTTTGTTCTTTGTTTTGGTTTTGCTGTTTGTGGCTGTGGTTATTGTGAGATTGCATGTGGTACTTCATCAGAGTGTTTTGTTTTAGGAGAGTATTTGAAATATTAGGGGAAAAGGATTCTTTTTGAAAGAGGCAGCTAGACACAGGTGTCAGTGCTTATTTCTGTGTTTTGATCTTCAGACAGGCTTTAGATTTGCATCATCAGAGTCCCCCCCTTTAAAGAGCTAGAGAGGAAGGAAAAAGAAGAATGCTGCCCTTGGCTGAATTTGCATCATGAAGGACCTTCTTAGAAATCACTTGTATATTGCCAACGTGTCATGTGAAGAAGTCCTTCCTTTCTCTTTTGTCCTGAGACAGAAAGATGTGAGCTGGAGAAGCAGTTAGGATTGCTTAAGCTTTTCAGTTTGAGCATATCGTGGTGGCACTGTGGAAGCCTGGGAAACTCTCCCAGGAACGATAAAGTGAGAGAAGATGCCTTTTCAGTGCTGAATAAACCACCTCTGCTTTAAATATGGAGAAGCTTTGGTATTTTGGATTTAATGAGGCCTAAATATGTCAACATTGGAGGCTGTTTGCTTTTGTTAAATATCTGGCACACTGTCCTGGCTGGCATTGTTGTATTTGCTCTGTCAAAATCCCCTGCAACTCATTGCTTCCCAGGACAGCTGGGTTCAGCTCTACCTTCGTATTAGGATGTTATGTTTAGTTTTAGGATAAAGACATCTACTCTCTTTCTTGTGTGGGCTTTTTTGTTTTGTTGTTGTTTTTCTTTTCCCAAATGTCTTGCTGTTCTTCTGTTACACATCTTGTAAGTGTCATATAGACTAATGTGAATAATTCTTTTAATAAAGCCAGCACAAGGAAGATGATGCATTTGAGATGTGAGCTGTAGAAGTTTCTCTCATGTAGATGCCCTGGTGCTGCCTGGTTGCTTTGAATGTCCATGACTATAGTACTTTCAGCCAGGGGCACAAAGCTCTCATACATATGGAGCTGAATTGCTCTGCAATCCCAAATCTGAAATCCCCTGAGCTCAAACTACAAGGGATTATACCTGTTACAAGTGACAACTCTATAATCCCTTATCAGATTTCTCCACCAAAACCAGTTCTGGTTACAAGACCTACTTCACTTAGCATCTAGAAAAAAATTTTTTCTCCACAGATGCTGCAATTTTTAATTTCTCTTTTTGTGGTTAGCATGCAGAGACTGTAGTAAGTCATCTCCTTTGCTGCTGTACACCACATCTCTAAGTACAATCCAGAATTACAGTGTGAATTGTTAATATTGCAGCCCTAGGCACTGAAGTCAGTGGAAATTTGGTGTTTAGGGTGATCAGATTATCATTAGGAGTTCAGCAGAAGACATATTCAGTTCACTGCTTTTCTCAGTCAGTTTTTATGAAACAATTCTGGAGTATACAGATGTTTATTTTGGTTCAAAGATTTTGCTGGCTTCGTGACCTCTTCCCCTTCCCAACATCTAGGGGATGATATTCAAACGAAGCTACTGCAGATGAGGTGGAGAGATGATTTGAGAACCAGTGATGCTTCACTGGAAAAACAGAGAAGTGAAATAAATGGAATTCATTTGGAATTGGAATAAATGGAACCCAGACCATGTGTTCTGGGTTGATCAGTGTTTGTTAGTGATCTGCCTGGTGGCATAAGTACTGTCTGTGTTACAATTGTAGTTGTCACAGAGTCTGAAGGGGTTGTGAGCACATTGGAAGGCAAAACTGGAATTGAAAACAACCTTGGCAAACTGAGGAAATGATGGGAAAAAGAGAGGAGATTGATTAGTAGCTTTAAGTGAAGGTACTCTGTTTCAACAGGAATTGGCAGCTTCCCAACACTGATGAAGTGGAATTTTCGCAGAAGTAAAATCTGAGAATTAAAGGGGACCCCAAACTGAACTTCAGTCCTCTGTTGGTGATGCAGAAAAGCCAAACTGACACTGGTATCTATCTGAGCTTGCATGCAAAATGTACAAATAAATCCTTCTACTTAAACCAACTTTGAAGGGCATCAGATGGGAGCGAGCCTAGAGAACAGCGTCAGGCAGGAAGCAGTGTCTGAAATGTGACCGTTGACAAAGACCAGAAGAACGGGAATTATTTTATTGTAGAGAAGTCAGTGAACAATGTTTTAACAGTCCTTAAATGCATTAAAACAGTGTCAGCAAGGAGGATGCAATCTTCAAATGATAGTGCCAGTGTTGAATAATAGGCTTACAAGTTAGCAAAACCCCCATGATCTAGGAATTAGGAAACGTTCATTAAATGATTTGCCATTTGGGATGTCCACCTGAGGAGGTTATAAAGTCTTCAATTTCTGGAGGTTAGTAAATACACTAAAAATCATCTATTAGGCATGACAGAGGTGTAATACACGTGCCTCGACTGTGGTGGAAATGAGATAGGCTTCTTGCTAAGAAACTTGCAGCTCTGTTGTCTGGATTTCTGTGTGGTTCTGTTTGTTTGTTGTGATTCTAATAGGAAATTGATGTTATCAGGAAATAGAGTTTGGGGTTTAGACCAACTTACTGCTTTAGGTACTTAAAGCTGGAAAAATGTGCACTTACAGGTAGTATGGCTTGTATTTAAGTGATAAGAGGTTTTCTCCAATAAGGCAGACCACTAATGCTATGCTAATTGATAATTATTTCATGTATCTGCAGTATTATCAGATGCTGTTACCCGTTCAATATGTGGCAAATTGGATCTTCCTTCTGGAGAACTTCCTTTTATGACTGTGCCTAAAATAAACACTTTTATCTGTTCTGACATCTTAATGCTAAATAAAATATCTTGTTAGTGTTATGGCTCTTTTTTAGTGTCAGGTTTATTCTGATTACTGTTCTGACCTCCTGAAAGTGGTGATCTGGAAAACACAGTGAGAATGTTAATGGGCTCCACAGGCACACTGTGTGCTGCTGCCTTAGAGCTGACTGCTAACTTCAGGGGAAGTTCGTGCAATAAAGCAGAATTTGCTTCTCTACCTAAAGTCTCATTCACACTGATGCGCTGTTCTGTGTGGCATGATAATTCTGTGTAAAACAGTATCCACTCTGATTGTCAAGCAATGTGAGGAATAACCTACGGCAGGATGGGGACTTGGGTGGATTCGGGGAGGGGACCTGTGCCTTAGCCATGGCAGAGCAGGCAGGGTGCCTCGAGGTATTTCAGCTGAGTGGGGCACCTGAGTTAATCCTCTGTAGTTAAGCTCAGCAGTAATCCAGTGGTCAGCAGCTGCTCTGCCTGCCCCCAAAAGCTTTCATTTCTCTTAGAGAAAGCAAGTTTTTTGATCCTGAGAGGTGCTTCTCTCCTTGCAGATTAGAGGTATGCTGGAAACGTGTGTTTGGATCTGCGGTTCAGTAATGGCAGGATCAAGGACTGAAGCACTTCTAAGAGGAAAGATGTTTTTACAGTAGTTGGATACAAGAGATAAATATTTATAGGCACTGTGACAGGAAATTGGAACCCTGACTGCTAATTGTGATTTATGCCCAAATCAAGAAGCTTCTTTTAGTTTTTTCATGCTTTGCATACATTCATGTTTCTGCCCTAATGCATTTCCAATTACTTTCAAAAATATATATCTATATCTATCTATCTTTTTTTAATTTATTTTTTTTTTTTTAGCTTTAAACATTCTACATCTTTCAGATTTGGGAGAATTGAGAGCTTCCACCAGACTCATTGGCTGTGAGTTGCAGCATTAGCTCATAGTTTTAATCCATCAAGTATAGTAAGCACTCGGTTAGGTCTGTTAGCTCTGCTGGATCCCCAGGCAAAGTTGTAAATGAATTTGGTATTGTATGCAGATGTCAGCTCCATTACAAAGGCAGAATACTGAAATCTGATCCTGTTGCCACTGAGTTTAACATTCACTGTCCTTTGAAAAAAGGAAAAGCTGTTAGAGGCTTTAGTATTCACAAGTGGCCCGTTGCAGTGCCTGGAGGTTGAGAGCACCGTGCAGGGCAGTGCTTGCAGGACTAGAGCTGGAGCCTGGTTGATCTGACTGTTAATCAATTCATCTCAACCATTCCCACTTGAAAATGTTTTTAGGCAAATATGAACACCTCGAAATGCATGTGAAGAAGAGGAGCCAAGAATTGTTTGTGGTAGTGACTGATGAGATGTGTAACCTTCTGTAGTGGAATCAAATTTGTATGAAAGTCGGAGTGTTCCAAAATACATGAGAAGAAGTCATCCCAAGGCTAAGATGGGATTCAGGTTGCGTCCAAGAGGCAGAATGTTGCCAAAAAGGCCCAGGTGTGGACCAGGTGAAGCAGCAGCCTTTCTGTGGTTAGGATTGTTGGGGCAGGTACAGTGACAGTTTTGCATCTCTGATCAATGCAGCACAGATCACTCGAGTGTCTCACAGTGCCGCTCAGTCTGTGTCAGAGAGAGAAGCAGTGTGTTTGGGGAGTGCTTAGGCAAAAGGACATGCATTATTCAGTGTATATGCAGTGCATGAGGATTAATTGAGAGACCTCGTTACAGCCTAGAAAGCTCTGTGGCAAGTGCTTCATCAGCTGAACTAAGAAACCTTTTGAACTGCTCCCCCAGCACGCCTCTGTTGAGTTGGACTCAGGCTGTTAAGGAGAAGAAACAATGATTTTTGATTATGGAAATAACCTTTTTGCTTTGAATGGGAATGTGTTCTCAATTGAAATGATTCCTAACCACTTGGATAAGCAGGTTTCAGGATGAAATCTTACATTTCTAAATGTTTCTATACATAGAATGACAATGGGGAAATAGCACTGACTTTTTAAGCACACTTGAGAGAATCAGTGAAAAAGTATTATTTAAAAGTATTGGTAGCTGGTAGAGGAGTGGAAGAATAACACGGGAATGCCTCTGGACAAGCAAGTAGCTTCACTTTGGAGCACAAAGTGACCAGAAGCTCTACCTGCTGTGATAAACCTCAGTGACTAAGAAGGGCTGCTGTTGGTAGAGCTTGTCTCCTGCAAGGTCCACCAAGCTCCTGTGTGTATTTAGGATCCACAGTGTGGCATATAAACAGTTAGCCCTGGCAGTAGTTGTTACAACATACTTTATGTCATGCAGAGCCAATTCCACTTTCCATATCGCTGTTTCTCAGACCTAAGTGTTGCCTAGGAGCACCTAGAGCAAGCTCCGGGGCCTTGCTGCTCTCTGCAGGTGCTTGCTGTGCAGTTAGGAGCTGGCATCATTGTGCTCTGTGGCTGAGGTGATTTGTTGAATGATGCTCCCTGAAACACAGAACCTGTTAGCAAAACCAGTGGTAAGAATGATAGCATTCCTCATACTGAGGATTAACTGACAAGCCACACTGCTGTGGAGTTGCTGTGGGTGAAACCCAGAGGCCATTCATTTTTCCTTGGAAGCCTTCCCTGTGTTTGAGTGTGTTTGAGGTTGCAGCTGAGCTTGGTTTGAGATGGGGACCACATGGTAGTGCACTGAGGAGCTGAGACTTTGCTGAGATACAGAACATGCAAAGAAAGCACTTGGGTAATTGAATCTCTTGTTCTGCTTGAGTCAAGGAACAGAATATTGCAAGTTTTCTGTGACTATTAGCTCATATTTGAGAATTAATGTATTTCAGTCCTGTCTAGACCTGTCCTGTGTTCATTTTCTACAAAGAGACTTCAGCAAAGGGCAGGATTTGCCAAATCAATACATTTTAACTAAACATTACAGAGCACTTGAGAGTGGCAACTGGAATTTGTAATCACAAATGCTGAGGACAGCAGTCTGATGGTGTAAGTCACAAGATGATCAGGAAAAGACAACCATAATGTGTGACCTTATTCCCTATCAGAGCTTGGTGTTTTATAGCTGACAAGCTACAGGTCAAGAATTTACAAATAATCTGAGACAACTGTTGTTGATTCCTCAAATAATTTACACACAGACAACTAAATCATGTAATGCAATGTTCTGTGACTTCCCTGTGTATTGAGATGCATTTAGTGCTCATATGCATAGAAAGCACAGGGCTTGATTCCAGGTGATTTACTTAAGTGCCCTTTTTATTTAGAGGTTAGAGAATGGACTGTTCTCTCCCTCTTTGCCTCTCAGCATCTTTTCCCATATAAATCTATGCAGAATATTAGCCATTTTGAGGAAAAGCAATTTGTTTCAGCATTCTGAGAACTTCACCTTTGCTTTTTGTTTTCTTTTCTTTTCTTTGTTATAATGGAGACTGAGGTGGTGAGGTTGGCAAATGAATTCAGACAGGATAGGCTATACCCAGAGTAAGGACATGGAGATGATGCAGTTAACTAAGCAGACTGCTCTAGATTTAGATGAACAAACTTCCAGCCATCTGTCTTGTTTTTCTCTCCATAATTGATGGCAAAGTGTCAAAACTGTTGAACAGTTAATGATAGCTGTTAGAGGTGTCTGTATGCTGCCTGTATAGTGGTTCACAAATAGCGAGTATGGACCACTGGTGGTCTGCAGCTACACAGGCCAATGCTTCCCAGCTGAGCTGTGGACCTTCATTACAGGAATGTTGTTTCCAGTTGCAAGCTTAGAATTATTTTTGAAATATTGCAACAGGGCCCTCTTACCCAAAACTTTTGGAGGCAGTTGCCTGCAGACAGCATATTTAAGTCATTTGTTTTCTCTGAGGTAGGACAGTAGTTGACACCTGTATGCTAGAAGAGAATGTAATAGAGGATTCCAAAGCAAATGTAAACAGTCCTTGTCTGTGTCGAGGATGTCTGACATTGCTGTCAGTGCTGCTAGTGGTGCTCTGCCTGCAGTGTGGATGAAATCTGTGCCTGTCCAGCTTTCAAAATCAGGCATAGTACATTTCTCTCTCCATGCTCATGGAGAGTCCTGTGTAAGCACTGCCAAAACATAAGAATGAAGTGGCAAGAAAAAGCAACAAAAAAGCAATGCTATTGTGATGGGGAAGGCAAAGAAAAGATAGGTATAAAGAAAGATTGTGTGTGCAGTTGGTGCTCTGATAATAATTTGAAATGCAATTACTAAAGGTCAGCCATTTCCAAAGGCAGGTTCTGCTCTGCTGCTCCTGGACTTGCAAGCTGAGGGGGGAGAGGCTTACAAGAAGTAACAAGTAGGGATGGGGTGAGCAGCAGAGAATAGCAGATCATCTTTTCCTTCTCAGGACTTTCAGTCTCCAAATGATGAAATCACACACAGCTCTAGATATCATATACCTGACAGAATTGTTTATTCACTGCAGCTTCCAGGCATGGATGACCCTGCTTTCCTCCCTGCTTCATTATGCCTTTGTGTGTCTGCTGCCTGAGGGATAGAAGAGCAGAACTAACCCTCCCACATTATTCTATGCCATTTAACACATTTACTAGCAAAGACAACTTATTTTCTTTCCCCAAAATCCATACCTGAAGATTTGAAGAGATTTCTGCAAAGCAGAAATTCGAAGCCTGAGAAGCTACCTACAGTATGTAGAGCCCAAGCTGTATTATCTTTAAGATATTGCCCTTGAATTATTTTTTTTTCTGCTTTTCTTTCTTGGGAGCATGAGCATAATCATAGGAGAGCCTGAATGTTGTGCTATTCGTTACTGTTGTTGTTAGTAAAGCCACCAAAACCTCATCATAATACTGACTTATGGGTTGCTCATAAAGTATTTATTCCACTAATCCAACTCTGTTGTGTGGTTAGAAAGTAATTACATTTTGATTATCAGTGTGAATAACTTAATGGCTTGGAATCACTTGTAATTTCTTACCAATTCATCAACTAATATCCCTTACTAATAGTTTGCACTTTTAACAGAAGAGGTGACTCAAAGCTACTTCTTATTTTTATTCTTTTTATAATAATTTTCAGTTTCCTTTGATCTCTTCTGCATCCTTCAGTGTCTTAGAGGCCACAGCTATCAATTTTATTCTGCTGTTATGTGTTACTGAGGCAAAACTAGAAGTTTCCTTTACCTATTGCGACAATCTGAGAGAATTTGTGATATCTGAAGCTCAGCTGTGTTGAATGCACATTTATGCATCCATGCAGAATATGTGAAATGTTAGCAGAACCCAGGACAGATCCAAAAGCTACAAAGAAAAAGCTGGGATGCTGATCAAAATGCCGAGCAGGCCGTGTGTGGCCAATGCAAATAGTGGGGTGACGTGACTGCTCATTGTTCTGCTGGATTAGTCAGTGCCTAAGACACAGCACTGCTGCTGGAGGACACCTTCTCTGGGATCTGATGGGTCATCTGATTATCATAGCTTTGTTACTCCTAATAATGGCTGTGCTGTAGAATAGATGAATCTGTGAGCAGGCAGGTGAGGAGAGTTAGGCAGCAATGCAAAGGCTCTTTAGCAAACAAAGAATTCTTGCCATGTGTGATTGTTTAGGTAATATTGCTAATGAAGGAAAGTATTGCCGCTGAAAATTTCCTTCCTCTCTCCCTCTCCTTAAATCTAGACATCTTTTTAGACCTGAAATGCAGGAATGCAGGCCTCGTGCTTGTGACAGAAAGACAAATAGCTCATCTTTATATATTGTACCTAATGATGAAAGAGTAAAGCAGTTTTTTGTCGTCTTCTCCAACCTGCACAAAGATTGCCCATAGGAGATGACCAAGCTTCTTAGGCTCTGCATCTGCCAAGTTCAGTCCTTTACTTGACAAGATAGCCTTTTTTCTTATTTTCCTGTAATGTAGCCTAAAAATAGTGTTCTTCAATAAGAAAAAACAACCAAAGAATGAGAAGAGGTTCAAGAATTGTTTGGTCTTTAATCATAAGGTAGAATAATGAAATTTGTCTGTCTTTCTTAAAGTACATTACAGATGACCCTACTGTCCAAACCCATTTACTATTATTAGATCTTTTCAAACCTGAGAAGTGCTGACATCCTGTCATTAATACTCTTGTATATTCTGAAGTAAACAGATTTCAAAGACACTTGACTGTCAGTGTGAAGACAAGGTCAAAGAGCTGAATGACATGTCCTCCTGGTACAATAAGGCGACCCATCAATCAGTTTTACTAGCAACTTCTTAATAATGGAGAAAAGAGATCAGAACATGACAAAAGAGTACCTTGGAAAATGTATCTGCTGACATCCCTTTTGGTATCCTTGGACTAGAGGTTAATGATGAACAACTTTTGTCTATGGTCTGGGAATGTGGCGTTATCCTCTATGAGGACCTCTCCTGCAGTTTAAAATGTTTGAGGGAGGTTCTCCTCCCCCTGTACTCTGCCCTGGTGAGACCTCACCTGGTATATTGCATCCAGTGCTTGGCTCCCCAGTTCAGAAGGGACAGAGATCTACTGGAGAGAGTCCAAGGGAGGACTATGAAGATATTAAGGGGTGGGAGCACTGCCCTATGAGGAGAGGCTGAGGGACCTGGGACTGTTTGGTTTGGTGAAGACTTAGAGGGGATCTAATCAATGCTTATAAATATCTGAGGGCTGGGGAGTCAAGAGGGTGAGGACAGGCTCTGCTCAGTTATGCCCTGTGGTAGAACAATGGGTAATGAATATAAACCAGAGCACAGGAAGTTCCACCTCAACATGAGGAAGAACTTCCTTATTTAATGGTCACTGAGCACTGGCACAGGCTACCCAGAAAGGTTGTGGAGTCTCCTTTTCTGGAGACTTTCAAGCTCTGTCTGGATGTGTTCCTGTGTGACCTGTCCTACACTCTATGGTCCTGCTCTTGCAGGGAGGTTGGACTTAATGATTTGTGGTGGTTCCTTCCAACCCCTAACATCCTGTGATCCTGCCTGAAATTCAGGAATTGAAAATATCTATTATGCCCAAACTTGTGGAACAAGATACATTAAAGTGACTAAAAGGAGCAAGGTGGTGGTTAAGTTTCATTTAATAACGATCAGGTTTTAGTGTGGCGAACTCAAGGATGGTGATTTGCAGCTTTAATAATAATTGCAGTTTATTCATGATGTTCTCTGCAAGCTTCACTGTCAGTACATTCAACAAATACCCAGCTCAGAGGCTAGGTCACTTTTCTCTGACTTTCTGATGAAGCTTTTGGAACATTTTATTCTTTGGCTGTAATGCCACTGAGTTTCATCTCCTTAAAACTTTTGTGACATTTATTCTACAGGGTTAGATGTCACAGACAGGTTAATCAGTGGTAATGTAAAGCACAGCCAGTCCAGCAGTTTAAAAATAGGACACAGTCTAAAGTTAGATGCCTCTGGATGAAGGAATTCTCTTTGTCTATGAAGTAAATTTATAGGAACAACAACATTATGACTCAGGTCTCTGATATTTTTATTGGCACAGGATATTACAAGTTAGAGAAAATACAAAATGCCTGCACATGAAAGGACTTCAGAGGCATTCAATGGCCAAGGTACTAATTACATGTCTTGAAGACACATTGTAAGGCACTTCAGGTGGTCGTTATGATGATAATTAGACTTTGTCTCAGTAAAATGAAAACAAAAGTCAGTTTACATCTGGAGATCCAGTTCAGATGTAAATGCAGTGTACTATATGAAGAAGGAGAGCAGACTGCAGCATGCTTTGTTCTGTGGGATTACCCTAAGCCAAGGGCATTGGGCATGGCACTGAGTGACTCCTAACCACTCTCTTGCATTCTCCACTGATAGCAGGAGTCTTAATTCTTTTAACCAGACTGCCTTGAGGTTTGTGTAATTAGAAGTAAGAGCATCAAACATCTCAGTCTCTCCCTGAACATTGGCAGGTTGGTTTTCATTTTATTGGTGTAAGATGAAGCTGACTTTCAGGCCATGTCCAGAAGGTGTTTAATTAAATATGCCTGATGGGACTAGTGGCTAGCATTTGGGGTCTGTATGTTTATTGGTAGAGTGGTGATGTTGTGCTGAACTTTCACTATGAACCTGAGGCTTGACCGCATGTGCCAGAAAGTTTGGCAAAGCCTCATAAGTTAAATTCTCCAAAGTGGTGGTTTTTGAGTGGAATCAACAACAGTAGAAGAGGAGGAGAGAAAAAAAAAAAAAAGTTTTCATTGAACACAACCACATTTTACTTCTTTTTTTTTTCCCCATGTAAGCTTGCCAGTTGAAGAAGACTTCATTACATGACTGCCTTTTGTCACAGGCCACTTCAGTGGAGAGTTGGCTCTATCTATACCCTCTCTCATCCACTATTTATAGACACTGTTAAGGTCTTGTCTGAGCCTTCTCTTCTCCATGCTAAACATTGCCAGCTCTTTCAGCCCTTACCCTATATGGTTCTAATCATCTTTACTGGGCTTACTCCAGAGTGTCCATGCCCCTCTCATACTGGGGCTGTAGTACTGCAGATGTCTTACCAGTTGTCATCCCACGGATCTCTTTTTCTGTCATCTCTGGAGCTGTGAAGTCTGCTGACCTCCATCTGCAGGTCTTCACTTGGCCAGATCTTCCACCACCCCAAGGCTCCTGCAAGGAAGGAGCTTCTGCTGTCCTGGCATCAGTGAGAAGTCCCAGCAGCCCCAGACCTGCAGAGCTGCATCCTCTGTTGGCAGCTCTGTCTGAGCTTGACTGGTAGATGCTAAGGGAAGAAGGAGAACATGTCATAACCTTCACTCCTACACAAAGAACTCCTTTTTAGATGCCAGGCAATTTTTTCCCCCCTCTTTCTAATCTCTTTTCAACCACATTCTTCTCTGACAGTAAGTTTTTAGCTCCTCAAGTGCTTTGTGTTATTTTGAATGTAGAGAACTATTCTAATTTCACTTGAATTTGAAGTTCCATGGCAACAATCTGTAGTGGACCAAGCTTCCATTTGGAGCAGTTAGGCATCATCAAATGGACAAATGCATTAGCACATCATCCTGGTATTTATCAAGCCCCTGTGGTGTAAAGCCCAGTGTCAGCTGTGGACATGTTCTTGGTGGTGCTTCATTTTTGCAGAACAGATCCAGCATGGCTGCTGGTCAGGAGACTTCTGACAAGGGTCGCTCCTGACTGTTGTGTTTAGAAATTTCATTGCCATGGTGTGGAAGCAGCATAGGTCTGTGTGGAAGTATGGCCATAATGGCTCCTGTACTTACAACTGGGAAGGGTGGTCTCGGTTTGGAAGCTCCCTTGTGAATGTGCCTGCCTTCTGTTTCCTAGCAAGCTGTGAGGCAGTGCACAAGGTGCTGCATCGCTGTGGCTGCCCCTCCTCATCTGTCAGGGTAATTTATGGGAACACTTCGCGGCACCTTCTGCTGCTAATGGTCTCTCAGAGTCCTGGAGAAAAGACTGGTTCTGCTTCCTAATTTTAAGAGCCATGATGGTGGCACTGTTTGTCTCTTTCCTGGATCTATTTTGGATTTATGTCTGGCCAAGGGTTTGGAAGAGCTGCTATAAAAGCAGAAACATCTGCTGGGGCTTTATGTGCCGGTGGCTTGCCAAGTTCAACAGTAGGCCAAGCTATAGCTGACAGGCTCAGCCCTCCCCAGGTGTCACTGCAGTTAGAGAAAGACTGCAAGGGAAATGTGGCTGCTAATAGCCCTAAACAAAACAAACTGAAAGAGCAAGCTCCAGCAAATGTAGAAGGCAGTGAGGAGGCTATGAACGGGACCATTAGCAAGTGACCCACAAATGCTGTTGCTGTGGGTGTGAGCTGCTGCGTTCCCCCAGTCACCCTGGTGCCTGGAGCAACCTCGGGTTTGCCACATCCTGTGGTTTACTGCAGCCCTCCCTCTGTGCTCTGTAAAAATGCCAGTTCAGGTGGCACAAACACACCTTAACTTTAAAGGCTGCTAGGAAAATCTGCTCTTGTTTAGCTGTCTGAACATTTTCATGACTGCAGACACATCATGGCAAACTTATTCACAGGCAGACTGAGGTGAGGCAGGTGATGTTTGCAACACGGGCAGTGAACTTCTGTCACAGAAGATAAATTCAAAGTGATGCCTTGAAGTTCCTTGTGAAGGAATTATACAGCTGTAATTGGTCATGATGCAATTGCCAAACCTTAGAATAATCACTCCTGTGGCACTGCAGATGTGGGAACTGATATCCTGGATGAACTTGGGCCGCGTCTGAGCACTGCCCAGCCCTCCATCCATGAGGTGCATTGCAGAATGTGCAGAAGCACAGTAGAAAATCCACGAGCAGACAACCGTGGGGCAATTGATAGAATCATAGAATGGCTCAGGCTGGAAGGAACCTCAGAGGTCACAGGATCACAGGGGCTGGAAAGGACCCAAAGAGATCAGCACCCCTGCCAGAGCAGGGCCACATCATCTAGGGCAGGTTGCACAGGAATTGAAAGTCTCCCGAGGACACTCCACAGCCTCTCTGGGGAGCCTGTTCCAGTTCTCTGGGATCCTTCCACTCAAGAAGTTCCCCCTTGTGTTGAGCTGGAAGCTCCTGTGCTGCAGCTTCCATCCATTGCTTCTTGTTCTGTCACAGGGAGCATCTACTTCAACCTCTTGGTTTGGGCAGGGAACCCTCAACAAGACTTCGGTTGCTCTAGACTTGAATCTCTTATGCACTCAGCATAAGGTTTGATACCTTCCAGAGTCTGTTTTGTTGTATTTATTTACTGGTTAGGACATTTTTGTTCCTCACAAAATGTCCATTATTCTCCTGGTTCTGCCAAGCCCATTGACTTCATTTACCATTTCATAAAGTGCTACAGCCCGGTCACATAATTCATTGTCCCTCCCACCTCCCCAGAGAAATCATCAAGTTTAGGCCAGAACTTCAGCAACAGAAGCAAAAACTTCTACAAATGGAGTCATGGAAGAGTTCCATTTACAAAAGCAGCTCGTTTATAGCTGGCAGTGCCCTTACTTGAGAAATACATGATGGTATGTGATGTGTACATTCAAATTGTTAAATTATTAGCACTTCTTTTTAATCTATCCGGTGCTTACAAGAAAACTCACTGTTCTGGTCAGAAAGCACAAGGGCAGATTCTCTCTTCTCATACATCCTAGCATCGTCTTTGCCTTCCAAGGAGCTGCCTGGCTGAGAATAAAGTCATTTCAGAAATATTTCAGCTGTGTGCAGTGGCTTAAGTAAAAAGCCTGGACTGTGGGAAATACCTAGCATTTCTCCATGGTGAAGAATTTTAGTGTTCCTTGCAAACCTCCAGAAAATGTTCTTAAACCAGATCATCCCCTCTCCCCGAAGAGCACAAGTATGTGAGATGGAAATGTTCCCTTTGTAATTACTCCTTTCCAATCACAGCACTCATAAAAGAGGAATTGGACTGGAAGTGATGTAAGGATGTTTCCAATTCTGGCAATGCCATTAGTACACAGTTTGGGAAAACTGCTTTTAGCACCAAAGGCTCTTCTTTCTCTTTTTTCTTCCCCTCCCCTCCAAATCTTCAACAAGCACACCATTCTTTTCAGAGATTGTTTGTTCAAGTTGGCAGAGGATGTTAATGCTATATGGCAAGTATTAAGTTCTTTTGTAGTAGTAATTAAATAGTTAAGTCAAGTCCCTGTGTGCTTTTTCCACAGCACAGTACCGTCAGAAATAATCAATTGAGCTTGTGAGGGGAAACCATTTTTATTAAAAATATATACCTAATGGTGAAATTCTTCTTGTGGTCTAAGCCAGATAGCTTTTTTTATAGGACAAAACCCCCTGCAAATTTATGTTGATAACTTCTGTAGTGCTGAGTTATCTGCTCCAGTGTTTTATTTATTTTTCTAGTATGCCAGAGCTGTCTCTGAGTAGCCCCTCGAACACTGCATGATTTACTCCATTCCTTACTGAGACCTGCTAAGGCAATGCTGGATTTGCAGTTTTAACTGGAAACTAAATCTGCACAGGACTGTTTTTTAGGATAAATACTTGCACACTAATGGCTAGTTATGTGCTCAGTTGAATTCAGTGAAGAAGGTGTGGTAAGAAAGTGATCTTTCCTTCCTTCTCACCATTTCATTCTCATTTTCTGCTCCCAAACTACAACAGTTTGTGGGACTGACTTGAAAACAGGATTACTGAAATGATCCTGGTTGAAAGCAAACCTTCAAGACCTTAATTTGAACGTGGATCATTCCAGATGTTTTGTTTTTAACAGGAAGGGATGGCTAGGGTAGAAGGGAACTGGGAATTTTTAAGGAGTTGCTGTGCCTGGCAACTGTGCCTGGAGGGCTGCTTGCCCTGCTGTCCGCCCCAGCCCCACCCGGGCTGCAGAGCTCAGAAGGAAAAAATAACACAGAGCTTTTACTTTCTTAAAAAGTAAGACATAACCCTGTCTTCCTGGCAGTGTCTTGTCTGCTTTGTCACTGTGACACTGCTTGTTTCATGGCTGAATGGATTCATCACAAATCTCTCTGTACTGCAAGCCTGGCTGCGGGCTGTACCTTCCCAGACATGCTGTCAGTGAGCGCTGCGTCTTGATGATGAAATTAATGCACCAAGGCAGTAGTTCCAGGATAGGTGTCTTACCTGAACTAACACTTTTCTGGGAGAAAAGGTGATGGCTGCAGCTAATAGAAGCTAATGTGATGTAAAATATAAAGTCTCATTATTGGAGTCATGCAGGAAAGTAATGAGGAGCTTAAAATGTGGCTGATAAGCAACGTGATTATAGGCTAATGAGCAGGATGTTTGCGGTGTAGTGAAGGAATAATGAAGGGCTGCAGAAGATAACTGTCGTGATCTGCAGTGATACTGTGGAGTGGGAATGTTTCAGTACAGCAGGGAAAGATATGTGGTACATACTAAAGGCACAGAGCAGTCAACCACCAGAGTTTGTGTGCACGTATATTGTACACTCTAAGTAATTCCCCATCACCAGTGTGTCACAATGAAAGTGTGACAAGATTCCAGTAAGGGAAAACATCAACACGTTTTATATAGGTTTATGTAGCTTCAGCTCCTGTGCCTTCAAGGAGCATCTCCATTTGTACACAGAGCTCTGTTCTTATCATAGAATCAACCAGGTTGGAAGAGACCTCCAAGATCATTCAGCCCAACCTATCCACTAGACCATGGCACTAAGTGCCCCATACAGTCTTTTCTTGAACACCTCCAGGGATGGCAACGCCACCACCTCCCTGGGCAGCCCATTCCAATGGCAAATCACTCCCTCTGTGAAGAAGTTCCTCCTAGTATCCAGCCTATAACTCCACTAGCACAAATTGAGACTGATAAGAAAACATAGAATCATGGAATGTTTTGAGCTGGAAGGGACCTCCAAAGGTCATCTAGTTCAAACTGCTTGCAGGGACATCCTCCCCTAGATCAGGTTGCTCAGAGCCTTGTGGAGCCTGACCTTGAGTATCTTCAGGGATGGGAACTCAGCTTACCTGTTCCAGTGTTCCACCACTCTTATGGTTCCTGTACTATGCAAAACTTTATGTCCAGGTGACTTTGAGATGGGATAATGCCTGGAAAACCTGGGCTTTCAAACACTTTCTGCAAAGGTAATTCCATCATCAATGTAAAGCTGTAGCCTGGCATGCCAGTATCTATGCCTGTCAGGGTGGTGTCAGGGGAACCAGCTGTCAAACCCTCAGGAGAAAAACCAACATGCAGCAGCTTAACATTTGTCTTCTGACGTGTTTAAGTACATTGCAAAACAAGGCTGTGGCTTATCCTCCCTGTGAAGTTAGTCACTACAGCTCCTGAGGGCAGACCTGACTTCTAAAGCTACCTAGGAGGGTAATCTTTGCTTTTCCTATCAGTTGGAGAGCACTGGTTTTCCCTCTTGGAGCAACCATCAGAATTCGGTATATTTATGTAGCATTGACTGGAAGTCCAGTTGATGTTTTGATCTGCCTTGAATTCTCACTCAGTAGGAATGTGGCTGTTGAGTGCTTTGTTTCAGTTTGGTTTTGTTTGTTTAATTTTCCTGTGATCTCTTGAGGTGCTCCTAATGCCTGCAAAAATGGGAAAGGCTCTCTGTACCTGTGTAAGTGTAGAGTTGCACCATGGTCTGTCTTCCTCAGAGCATTACAGAGCAAGACCCTTCAGCTGAGAGGGTTGTTGTGATAATCCACAGCTCTCAAAAACACCTAGACTGTCAGCATATGTGATCAATAGGTGTTACCAGGAATAGATGGGTAAATGAAACCAGGACATTTCATTTGTTTAATGCTTTAGAATAATAAAAAAAAAAAAAAAGTGAACTCTGTATCACCTAAATGTGAAGTTGCTAAGCTTTCTGTTAGCTCTTGCTGTGCCATTGGTTCTTTAGTGTAAAACTGGATTAAAATAGAAACATTTCTATATTTCTGGGTTGGAGAGGGGAAGTATTTAACTTCAAAAAAGACTCAACTTCTCTGGAAAGCAGAGAGAGAGATTGCAGAAAGTATTCCAGCAGAGCTGACAGCCGATGGAGTACCCTGTAGCAGGATTGCTAGGACTGATGCTCTTCTAGAGCCTTTGAAGAAACTTTTTCATGTGCACAAATTCCTCAACACATGAGTCAGGTATTGGAACCCAACATTAAAATGTGCTTCTGCTCTGAAAGCTTTGAAGCATTGTAGGGTGTTTTGGTTTGGGTTTGGTTTTTTTTTTTTTTTGTTGCTGTTAAAAAAGATTTTATGAGGCTAAACAAACTCTCTGCAATTTCCACGTATGTGTAAGAACTCTTGAAGTCTTCTGGGCTGTTAAAGTAAAGGAGACCCATTAGTGTGCCACATCTTTAGTGATAATCCTCCGGGTACTTCCCTTTCAGTAGTTTTATCCAGCAATTTGTTGCTGGAACTTATGATTTATCTGTTTTAGATACTCCAGCAGCCAGACCTTCATTACTGCCGTATAGATATCTGCTTTCCTTACAGGATTCTGAGGTATATGTGATAGAGGTGCCTCTATTTTTAAAGTGAGTGACCAGTCTTGGTGTTAGATATGTCCAACCTATGTGACAAAGCAAGAACCTGAATTAATTTCTCTTGCACTTCGAAGTTCATGGTATAAATATGGCATTTTTCTGACCAAAAGGAGGAGGAGGTGAGAAGATGACAGTTTGGAGAAAATTAAGTGGGGAGAGGTCCAGTGAGTGTAATGCACAGATCCACCCTGGCTTGGTGCTGTAATGTACATCTCTATTGAGTCTGCGAGGTGTTTAAACAGTTTATCAGTAATCTAAACCAGATGCATCTAAAGCAGATCTTTCACATGGCTTTTATTCCAGAGGTTTTCTTTTTGTTTCACTGTGTGGGTAATCCACAAGTTATTGGAAACCTCTTCATTGCTGTCTTCTACCATTTTCAGCTATTGGGGCTTGAATGGTATATCTCATTTGACTAGAACAGAACTGGGGTTAACCTCCAGAACAAAACACAGATGAAATATCATGAACATCTGTGTTAAGTGTTCTA
>VWYK01092357.1:1125-13885 GCA_013399775.1 Semnornis frantzii | reverse complement strand
AGGCATAGGAAATTCCATGAAAAGAGGAGGAAGTATTTTTTCCTTGTGAGGGTGACAGAGCACTGGAACAGGCTGCCCAGGGTGGATTGTGGAGTATCCCTCTCTGGAGATATTCAAGAGCTGCCTGGATGTGTTCCTGTGTGATCTGGCAGGAGGGTTGGACTGGGTGATCTTTTGAGGTCACTTCCAGCCCCCAACCTTCTGTGATTCTGTGTGACCTTGTACTCTACACTTTTGCTTACCCTTACAGAATTATGAAGTGCTGCTACACTGCATGGTATAAAAAAAAAAAAAATCTTCCCCACACTGTTCTTCCTCATCCTTTCCCAGTTGGTACAAAGTGACCTTTCCTGAGCACCTCCTTCAATAGTGGCCTGTTGTAGCACAATACATTTGACCAGAATTTGACTAACAGGTGCCAGATGCTAAAGAACTGGTTTTAATAATGCTGTTTGCTTCACACGGTCAGCATGAAGAGGACACAAAGATATGGAAAAGGAGCCAGGAACACTCAATCACTGCTGCCTTTTGCATAGCAGCAGGATGCTTTACTTCAGTTGTTTTCAAGTTAAGTCTGATCTGTGGTAACAGTAAGACAGACAATTCAGGGGAATGGCTTGACACAGGGCGTGAAAGCAACAGCAGAAAAAGACTTCAAGCTTCATTTCAGCCAAAGAAATATTAGGCGCTATAGTATTTCTGCTCATGTAAAGTTAAACAACAGGATTATCTAAATATAAATGCAGAGGCATCTGCTCTCCTAATCAGTTTCAAAGCTCACTATTTTTGTTTATGTAGACTACTTAGATGCAGTATGTGAAATACTAGGAAGATTTGAATTTTCATGGAAGGTATTATAAACAGTGAGAGATTATTTTCTAACAGGTATGGTTTCAAATAAGCAATATCGTAAGAATCTTGTTCCTCCCATTATTTTCTTGCCACTGCAGTGCATATTACTATTGATAGATTTGTGTGATTATTCCCTGCCTGTTCATATTGCTCATTTTCTTATTTCTAGAAGTGGTTTTCTGTTAAAGCAGGCAGCCTAGAAGGAGAACAGCAAAAAAACTAAGGCATCAAAAAGAGACTTATGGATGGGAAAGGCCCCAAACTATTCTCAGACATTGACCTGAGAAATTTCAGAGAGTGATATCTGGACATGAAATCCCCCTCACAGGATAAACATCAAACTGAGAGGGTCACATACTCAGCCTACAACTGAGAGTGACTCCACCTTAACTGCAGGACCAGAGAATCTCATCATTTTCAGTAATCTTTCATACTGAGCAACTCTTCTGGCATGTTGTCCCACCAATGCTGGTTAAGGTCACGAGGAGCTGACAGAGCCTACACATACAGGCTTGGAATGTGCTCACTTCTCTTAGATATTCCGACTTAGCTGCACTTACATTAAATTAAAATGTAACTAAAACAAATCCACAGAACAAATACAGGATAAATGGTAGTGGCCGTTCAGGGAACTAGTACTGCCCCACACCATTTGAAGGTCAGTTTAAAAAGATGGGAGTCTTGTTGAACGTTTATGTGCATTCTCTTGCAGCAGCAGTGCTGTACAGTAGCTTTCTGACTGATGAAACCCATAGTTTTGTTTTTGCATTCTTTGAAAAGAACACAAATTCTCCAACTGTGGCATATCAGTTTTATCCTAGCAAGTGATCTTTCCATCAGCTTCAGCCTCCCACAGTTGGAATATCTCTACCCTGTGGACTATGTTCACTCTTGGTTTCATTCCCAAACTAACTTATTCTCAGGTTCCAATCTAGAGAAAGCAATTTTGTCCTGCAAAAAAGGCAAAGCATAGCCAAGAGGTTAGTTTGCTCCTGATAGAGAACTTGGATGTAAACCATGCCAAGACTGGCTCCTTCTGCCAAGGGCTACTGTTCCAGCTTGCTATGTATCCTCAGATGCCTTTACATCATACCTAGTGGCAAACTACCATGCCTCAGCTTCAGGTTTCAAGAACAGCGCCGCTTTGTGCTGTATTATTTTTGGCACTTAGAACTGAGGAACCACACATACATATAAAACAAAGAAAGGGTATGTCAGGGCCAAAGAAACACTCCACAAGCCAAAGGTGGTGCGGCGTGGTCACAGCATATCTGCTCCACATGATGCCAGGGCATTCCCTATCACAATACACAAAGACAGTACAGACACCGCCTTTATATAGAGAGGGACTGAAACTAGTCAGCTAAATAAATTAAGAAACATATCAAAGAGAGAGTGAAAAAAATATGAGGAAGTATGGAAGGAAAGAATTGTTTTGGTTCTTTACATTGGTCTTCGTGGAACAGTTTAGAAACCAGAGTAACTATCTGTTTGCATTGACAGAACCTTGAAAGCAGACAATAATAGTTCTAGAACACTGTACTTCCCACTGGGTAGAAACTTAATAGATAATGACCTCCAAACTAACCATAAAGAGTGCGGAATATTCATAAGCTGCTACTGAGGAAACCCAGTTCCTTGTGAGAAAAGTGGCAAATATTTAATTAAAAGTTAATTAAATCCTAGGAGTTCAATTACCTGTGAGGGAATTATAAAGAAATAATCTAAGAGAAACTTTAAGACTGCAGCAGCCAAAGAGAGAAAACTTTACAAACTTATCTGTACAAAAAAGATTCCAAATCTGCTAGCCAGTTGAATGTCAGTAACTTACTGTACTCAAGTAGGCATGCATTTTTTCCCAGTACATTTTAAGACAGGTTATTCCATAGAATCAATTTTTGAGGTTACCCCAAATCCAAACCAGATGGAAGATAATGAGGAAAACACAGAAAGTCAAAGCACAATTTTAACTTTGAATCACACTTTAAGGAGTGAACAATTTGTCAAGCTGTGCTCTTGACAGGGAATTCACAGAATAGGGGAAGTAATTTCTCTGCTACTGTTTACAGCATAACTAATACCAATACTACTCGTCTAAATCATTGACATATTCAGGTCAAATTATCCCAACATCTAGTCTGGACAGAAAAATAATTCACATTTCTTGCTAAATATCTCTTAGAAATATCATTTTGCTATTAAGCAATTTGGTAGTTTAGAAATGTTAAGACATCTCTAGCAGTTAAATGATTATAATTCCTGACTTGAGACACAGCGGGAAGTGTAAGATTTTTACAGAAACCATACCACTGCCTTCAATGAGCTTTATGGATCAGTAAAAATGCTGTGAACACACTGAAGCCTCTGTAGAAAGAGGCAGCGCATTTGAAAGTTCTCTTCAAAAGGCAGCTTGCATGTTCAGTGCTCATTTCTTTACATTCACTACACTCACTTCTTTCTAGTACTGATTTTCAGACCTCCATTTAGGTGTCAAGCTACTGAAGAACACTTATTTCCAACCAACAGAAAGTACTTTTCCAGCTGTAATGTACTCTCAGATCTAATCACTCAAATTGCAGAATCCCTTTCCTGTAACAATTTGCTAGTTTACTTTTCGCTTGAGCACTGAGTTTGTGCAGTGCTGCCTCTGGCTCATTCATGCTTGTATTTAAGAGTATCTGTAATATGCCCAACAAGAGTGTCACATTCTTGCCATTTTCACAGGCGCATTTTTAATTCCTTCAAACCCAGACACATTTCTTGGTGTTTCTTAATACTTCTCTGCATTCAATGACTTTTCTAAAATGATTGTCAGAAGTTCAGTAAGCTCATTAATGTCTTAAATGCTCCAACCTGCATATTCAAATGCCTCCTTCCTTACTGCATGACAGTTTTCAATAACTTTCTAATCACACATTTTTCTCTTCTTGTTTTCCCCCTCGTCAATTTAAGAAGTAAAGTATACTTGATCTAATCTACTTTTAATCAGAGGGCCTCTTTCCTTATAGGTTTTTCCTGATAATATTAGAAGCACCTTATAGTGCTCTTGGCTTCTCCTACGCTACCCTCCTACTCTCAAGCTCTCTACAGATTCTTTTTGCGTGCCTTCCGCTGCTGGCATCTTCTGCAGTCTTTCTGTACCCCAGGTATTATTAACAATTACACACAAAGTGCACAGGTTACAGTCAATTTATTTTAACATCTGATGGAAAAAAAGCAGCAATAGAGGTTATGCTGTGAATAAGTTTGGACTAGCAGGTCAGAATATACAGGATTACTTGGTTCGGGCAACAAATTAACCCTCGAACTAGATCATGAATCATCTTTTCAACTTCTGCAGTTGTCTGAATGTACACATTTGTCACCCATTATATGACATGGTAGGATGACTGTCACCTTAAAGAGGCATTTATAAAAAGATAGTCTTGCTGGCTTTCTATTTCCTTATTCAGAAGTAAGACATGCTTCCATAAATTTCGTTGTCATTATTACTCAAATACTTGTAAAGCCACTCTTTCGGTCAGTCACAAGAGCTATTAATATTACTAATCCAAGTGTGAGAATCTTCCTTTTAGCTCATGTATTTGTGCACATAATGTTCACTTTTGACCACTGTTTGGTTTTGACCTTTCTTATTATTCATACTTTCGTCTATGAGCCCTGACACTGATTGATCTTTTCAGGAACTCCATCTGTACTTGACCAAATGACCTCCGATCCTTGAAGCTACCTAATTTTCATTGGAAGAGTTATTTTGATGCCCTGCTAAATTCGGAACTTTATTTTTAATATATGTAATATGCATGTAATAAGTCATTTGTGATTCTTCATCAACGACCAGTACTGTAAAGCAATTCGAAGGTTTCTAGCTTTTCCTTGTGAAAATTTAAACCTCTGAAAGTTACATCCTGCTGTATAATAGCAACTACATCACTGTTCATTGTTCTTGTCACTGATGTGCATGTGAAGCACTTACAAGGTCCAAGCACTCCTTAGATTGCTCCTCACTGCTAACACCTTGCATAACTTTCTCACAGTACTAAAGCTGCTTGTATCTCTGTTTAGTAAAATTATTTTCCTTATGATTAGAGTTGAGTCACACAATCTGGACCCAGACTGTTTTTTAAAAAAACAAACTACCCTTCAGTTACCAAGCACCTCTTTTTCTAAGATCTAGTTACTTGGTTTTTCAACCTCATTTGTAACAACAGGATCTGTCTTACCTAACTTTACCCAGCTAAATGTTATCCACACTGTCTTAATAAAGGTCTCTCATAACAGGGATGGATCGCCAGCTAGATGTGCCTGTCTCCTTTCATTACATACAAAACCAGCATAACCAGCTACCAAACTCAGCTAATATATGGCCTGGAGCAAGCAAAATGAAACTGTACAGCATTACTTTACCCACTTGTCTCCTTAGAGACATGTGCTTCAAAGCAGTCTGAAATTCAAGTGCAACCTCAAAACTGAAATTCCCTCATCATCTCCTCAGGTCCTCTTGGGAACCCTCTCTCCCTGGGACTGTGCTTTTAGGTTTAATGGCGTATCTTTCTTCACCACAGAAAGTAGATATGCACTGATTCATCTGGGATATTATCTATTTCCTTTATCCTGTTTATTGTTCACTGTGATGTGAGAACCTGAAATGTTGCTTCCACTTCTGAAGATAGTTTTGCCTGCCACCTCCACTGAAAGCTTCCAAGTTCTGTGGGTGAAAGTTACTTTACAATGACTTTCACTTTGTAACTCTCCCTTTCACTGGTCTCTGGCCTTACTATCAGTTCACATTGGCTATGGCAACCGAAGAGTTGCCAGATGGTTACTTTTGCTCTTTTCAATTATTTGTATTAATTGCTTTGACAAGAGTGATGTACATCCTGGAAATGCAGACGAATCAGAGAGGGACACAAAGCCTCCCGCAGTTTTTGTTACTGTGGTTAATCTAAGTTATCTGAAATGAATTTTAATATAGTAGATTGTTTTACACATTGCAATATCCACAGAACAAAGAATATTTATTTGTGTACACTGCCTAATACATTCTGAAGAACATTTTAATGTTAAAATAATATCACGTCTTTTTTAGTAGCATCCTAGGGCCATCTCAGCAAACATGGCTTATAACTTGTTTGGGCAGCCTAACACTTCAGATTTATCTTTGCCTTTTGGGAAAGATTTCTCCAATAGCCTATCACATTTTCCTAAGAATTAGATTATTTAAAGCTTTTATTTCCCATTTCTTCTTAACTGTTTTGTCTATTCCTTGTAAATTGAGCAAACTACCCAGTGAGTACAGCTCTGACATTCTAAACTCAATTTACTAGAAATAATGCACGTTTCCTAAAAATGCTTATACAAAACAAATAGGAGGTGAGGAAAATCTCGGGATCTTCGGGCACTTAGTTCTGTAAGGCTGGGGCTTTTATCAGTTGATAATTAGCAACACAGAAATGTCTGTAACTATCCCACCATCTCTGTTGCCCAGGGTTTTTAACAGTATCAACCTTCCCCCTTCCCCAGCGCTGTGTTTGGAAGGCATCACTTACTTTGTGATACGGTCAATGTTAGCAATTTGCTTCTGGTTCCGGATGATTTCGATAGCTGCCCAAAGATGCTGGATAGCCTTCGTGTCTGCCTGCCGCCTCTTCGTTAAGCGTGCCATGACCTTTGCACGTGGTCAGCTGCAGCCCAGGAGTGAAAAAAGACATCCAAGAGTTAATGATGAGGGGGATTACATGAGGAGTACACCGCAATAAATGTGGTTCACATATAGCACTCAACTGGTATACAGCAGCATGGTTTTGCAAGCATAAAGAGCAGTAACATAAAAAACTTGTCATTTAAAAGAACCCCTTCACACCACACAATCTTTGGAGGACTAAAGACAAGCACTAAAAACTGTCAAATCAATAGGAGATGACTAAACTTATAAAAAAGCTTACAAAAAGTCTCTTATCTCACACCTCAGTTCCCTAAAATCTGGTAAAAAAGCAGAATCTGTCCTAGCCTGAAGCTTCCACAGTGTCTGAATACTTAAAACGTGTGAGAAGTGCTTGACCAACGAACTCTGGACATGGAGAAACATTTGGACTCACAGTTTAGTATGAAACACAGTTCTCGGAATATTTTCACATTGTTTTCATTTTTGATTATTTAAAAAAACAATCCATTCTATGAGCAGAAACTAGAAGTGTACACTCTTGGATGACAAACATTTAAAAAAATATTCTGGAGCAATTCCGTTTTCTGTAACACACTAAAACCAAACGGGACCAAAGTGCTTTGGATGACATTTACCCATCTAATCAACCCTGAATGGGAACATAACGAGCATCTGGCTTTGTTTACAAATTTTCCAAAAGCTCAGGGCAATGAGTACAGACAAGCCATAAATTGCCTACAGCCCTACTACAGGCAGAGAATCTCTTTTTAAAAGCTTAACAATGCATTTTGATCACTAAATAACTTCCTTCCAGTGCCATTTTTTCAATGAAAAAAAATGACTGAGTTATGACTTGCTACCTAGGTCTAGAATTCATTTTAGAGCTCTGTCCTCAAAATGAACTGTGAACTACACATGCGGACATTTGTAGCTAGCAGAATATTAACTTCAGTAACCAAAAATAATGTAAAAAAATGCAAAAACATTACACCATCTGGGCAATGTTATAGATAGGAATGTAAGTATTTGAAGTAAAATTGAGTAAATTTCCTCTCACGTTCAGAAAAATGAAGCAGATATGAGTACTCCCTCAGTTGCGGCAATGTAATTTTCAAGTCCACAGGACCTACAAGTGCTTGTCAAAGAGGGTTGCCCACTTTCAGACTCAGCATTAGCTCAGCAGCACTCGCTCTGTACTGGTGTACTAAAATCACAGAATCATAGAATAGTAAGGTTGGAAGGGACTTCAAAGATCATCCAGTTCCAAGCCCCTGCCATAGGCAGGGACACCTCCCACTAGCACAGGTCACTCAAGGCCTTGTCCAACCTGGCCTTGAACACCTCCAGGGAGGGAGCAGCCACAACCTCCGTGGGCAACCTGTGCCAGTGTCTCACCACCCTCACTGGAAAGAACTTCTTCCTAATATCCAGTCCAAATCTCCCCTCTGCCAGTTTAAACCCATTGTCCCTTGTCTTGTCATTACAAGACCTTGTCAATAGTTCCTCTCCAGCCTTCCTGTAGGCCCCCTTCAGATACAGGAAGGCTACTAAAAGTTCTCCTGGAAGCCTTCTCTTCTCCAGGCTGAAGAGCCCCAACTGTCCCAGCCTGTCCTCACAGGAGAGATGCTCCAGCCGTTTGATCATCTTTGTGGCCCTCCTCTGGACCCGCTCCAACAGGAATGCAATGTCCTATTATTATGGAGATGAAATGTTTTAACACCATTACACTTAACATTTCGGGAGTCATTAAAAACCTACGAGGTGAAGGGATGGATGTATGCACATCAGATGCATCAGGCATCTTTGGCTTCTGAAGGGCAGAGCAGAAGTGACACATCCACCCCACTGCTGCTTTAAAAACTTCTTCCCACAGAGACTTAAAGCAAGGGCAACTGATCTCCCAGTGAAGAAAGTCCAAGAATACTTTTTTTGAGGAAAGGGTAAGAAGGAGCCTGGCAGACATACAGCCAGGAGTGACAGTCAGCAGACAGCACCGCCTAGGAAGGGTTCAGAAAAAGAATGCCTCTGCTTGGGGTAGTGAGAAAAGACATCGCATCCCTGGGAGCCCCTCTGCGTTCATTGCACGGAACCTGAGGCCATTACAAGTAAAAATAAACCTCCTAATTACCAAGAGACAACGTGGCTATTTGCAGAATTTAATTCTTAAGAACAAAAGACCTGTAAAAGTTAAAAGACCCAGAAAAGTTAAGACACTAACGTGTAAAACAAGATAATCTCTACAGACCTATTATCTTAGCATAAAACTCCTTTCCTAACTCAAAACTGGGGGAAATTATTTTTATTTTAGGGCTTTGAAAAGTATTTGCTTTACAGGCCGTTAATTGATAGGGCAGTCCATGGCCCAGACACCAAGTTTCTTACACAGCATCGTGTCCACACACAAAGACCAAGGGGAAGCTCACTCTTCTCCATCACGGTATCGGCGTGGAACGACTGCCCTGTTCTCAGTCCTGTAACAAGTGAAGTGGTTCTGGTCTCACAAACCCCTCAAAACGACAGCTCCTTCTGGCAGCCCAGCAAGTACTGCCGGCCCGGGAGCTGCCCCCAGCAGAGGCACCTGTGGCAGCTTCCTCTCGCACCCTGCAACGCCCAAAGGCCCCAGCACCGGCCAGGGCCGCAGGGAGCCCACTCGCTGCCTCAGCACGGCTCCATGTCCCTGCCGCACAGCTAAGCAGCTTGAGGGAAAGGCTGACCCTCAGGGCTAAGGAATGCCCTCTTGTGTCTCCAGCGTGGGAGAGGAAGGACCGTCCGAGACAGAGAGGGAGAACCAAAGGTCCGAGCGACAAGGCTGCAGCGAGGCCACTCCACAGCACCAGGCTGAGGCGGGTCTGAAATAACCCCTCTGAAGTACAGCTGGTGCAGATGCTGCCCCAACCACTCCCTCCTGGCGGGCCTCCTGCTCTCCAACACTGCTAGCATCAGCACGACCACGGCTCTGCCTGGTTTGTCTGGAAAGAAAACCAGTTCAGAAATCTGGCATTTGGGACACCACCATTAGACACATTCTGGGACTTGGGGTTTTTTTGTTTGTCCGTAAGACACAATAACCTTAGCAGGTGTTCTGCCTTCAAAGAATGTGTATTTAGTTTTCATAGCTTGGGTTTCCTATTTAGAGGTGTTTTTGTTAGGAGTTGACACTCCACTATTGAAAGAGAGGTTCTTTATAACCACACTCAAAAAACGCTCTTTTTTTTTTTAACCACAAAGCCCACACCATTATAGCAATCTTTTAATTGCATGGTGTAGAAGAAATACAGAATCATAGAATGTTAGGGGCTGGAAGAGTCCTCAAGAGATCATCAAGTCCAAACATCCTGTCAGAACAGGGTCACCCAGGGCAGGTCACACAGAAACACATCCCTGTGGGTTTGGAAAGTCTCCACAGAAGGAGACTCCACAGCCTCTCTGTGCAGCCTGCTCCAGGGCTCTGCCACCCTCACCACACAGAAGTGCCTCCTTGTGCGGAGGTGGAACCTCCTGGGTTCCAGCTTGTACCCATTGTTCCTTGTCCTACCACTGGGCACCACTGAAAATAGTCTGGTGTCTTCATCCTGACAGTTGCCCCCAGATATTCATAGACACTGATTAGATCCCCCCTTCTGTGTTAAAGAAAGAAAAAAAAAAAAGATTATAAGGTTGTGATTTATTTCTTGCTGCTCATTTCACTCATTCTTAGGTGAAAATAACCAGAAAAGTCTAATCCCTTCATCTCTGCAAAAATATAAGCTGTTTTCTATACTATTATAAAGTCTCTATGATGACTTGTATGAGACTACCAGTTTACAAAATCCTCTGGAGTGCTGCTTCCAAGCAACAGAGAATGTTCCCAGTGTTTCAGTATGTTTAATGAGACACATATTAGATTCTTAAATCTGTATCACTTCTGATTATTTGCTTACGTGTAGGTACGCACAGAGATGTAGGAGCATCAACAACCAGCATGTGGGTACCTGTAAGAATCTGTGCCTTAGAGGCTAAATACCAAAAGAGGCTTATCCACCCCTGCGGTGTTTTAAAGAAGTTAGGACTCCAGAAACCACAATACTGAAACATACATCTGCATGTAAATACTTTGAAACGTTTCTCAGCCTCCTGTCATTATAGCATTCATTTCAATATCCTGGAGAGAAACACTAAAAGCTGAGGTAAACTTTAATTTTCTGCTTGTGATTTGCCCAGCACCAGGCTATGGTATCCTCTGTCGATGCGAAATTGTTTACTTTGTGTCATTTCTGTCACAGTCTGCTAGCAAGTTTCTCATAGGATGCAGCTTCTTGGAGAAAGGCTGGCAAGCAAAACTAAAAGATGGCTAAAAATCTAAGCATTTGCATCAGCAAGATGTGCCTTAGGATTTTGCTAATGAAAGAAGTTTTGTGCGGCTGACAGGCTGGCTCACACTTCCATCACACCCTCGCTCACACAGGGCCCAATGCATGCAATTTATCTTCTCCATTTTCAACTCTGTAACTGTTCCTCAGAGTAATCTCAGTAACAGTATCACAGAGTGTCAGGGGTTGGAAGGGACTTCGGAAGCTCATCCAGTCCAACCCCCTGCCAGAGTAGGATCACCTCGACCAGATCACACAGGAACACATCCAGGCAGGTTTTGAATATCTCTGGACAGAGAGACTCCACAACCCCCCAGGGCAGCCTGTGCCAGTGCTCTGTCACCCTCAGAGGGAAAAAATTCCTCCTCACGTTTGCATGAAACTTCCTATGCCTCAGCTTCCACCTATTGCCCCTTGTCCTGTCATTGGGCATCACTGGGCAGAGCCTGGTTCCAGCCTCCTGGCACTCACCTTTACATATTTATAAACATGGCTGAGGTCATCTCTCAGACTCCTCTCCAAGCAGCACAGCCCCAGCTCCCTCAGGCTCTCCTCCTAAGAGAGATGTTCCACTCCCTTAATCACCTTTGTGGCTCTGCGCTGGACTCTCTCTAGCAGTTCTATGTCCCTCTAGAACTGTGGGGACCAGAACTGGACACAGTACTCCAGATGTGGCCTCACCAGGGCAGAGTAGAGAGGCAGGAGAACCTCTCTCAACCTACTCACTGCAGCCCTTCTAATCCACCTCAGAATGGCATTGCCCCTCCTGGCCACCAGAGCACATCGCTGGCTCATATTTAACCTCCCATCCACTAGGACCCCCAGATCCTTTTCCCCTTTGCTGCCTTCCAGCAGCTCAGTCCCCAGTCTATCCCGCTCCCTGGGGTTGTTCTTTCCAGGCCTGCACTAGGCCTTGTTGAATTTCATCAAATTTCTCCCTGCCCAAATCTTCATGAATGGCAGCACAGCCTTCTGCTGTGGCAGCCACTCCACCCAGTTTGGTGTCATCAGCAAACTTACTGATAGGGCCCTCTGTGCCCTCATCCAGGTCACTGATGAATATATTGAACAGAACTGGTCCCAGTACTGACACCTGTGGGACCCACTGGTCACAAGCCTCCAGCTAGACTCCACCGCAGTGACCACAACTCTCTGGCTTCTTTCCTTCACCCAGTTCCCAATCCACCTCACTACCTGAGCATCCAGACCGCACTGCCTCAGTTTAGCCAGAGGGATGCTATGGCAGACAGTGTCAAATGCTTTACTGAAATCAAGACAGTTACTGAAACCACATCCACCATTCTACAACCATCAATCCACCTGGCTATGTCCTCCTAAAAGGCTATCAGGCTGGTGAAAACATGGCTGCCCCTCGGTAAAACTTTACTTGATATTTTAAATCCCTCTTCAATGCTCTACATCCGACATCCTGAAAGCACACCGCTTCACGGCACGCAGCTTTATGGCTCTTTGAGACAGGCTCAACAACGTGAGCTTCAGTTTGTAACAACAGGCAGAATGCCTTATCCTGTCAAAGCACCCCAGCAGAGCCTGCATTGCCATGTGGTGGCAAGGTACAGCAATGGCAAATCAGCCTTACTGTCAAAACAGCAAGGCTAATAGTTATTAGACACACACTTGGCCAAAGCAAATGCTGTCCATTGCAACAGCAGTGGGTATGGAAATCTGCACTACAAGTCAAAATAAAAATCACCTCACAACATGTCTAGGGATTTTGCCCAAGGAACCTCCTAACCTGCTGCTTGCATTCATTTTAGCTGATGTTATCAGGTGCTAAGTTTAGTTAGAAACTCTTCCTACAGAGAGAAACAACTGAAAGGTAGTAAAATCTTGCCATGCTTTAGCTGTTAAACACCATTGTCCAAGAAAAAAA
>VWYK01092356.1:222-24862 GCA_013399775.1 Semnornis frantzii | reverse complement strand
AGGGGCAATCAGCCTCTCACATACACACAGTCAGCCAATGAGCTTTCTGCATCCTCTCTCTGGTGCTGTTAAAATCCACTGTCTCTATAGCCTCAATAGGGTCAATGCTGACCCTGCTTTAAAAGTAGGATGGGTGGAGCAGATGGCTTTCTGAGGTCCTTTGGAATCAGAATTAACTCGTGTCTATCGTATGCTGCCCAGGGAGGTGGTTGAGTCATCCACCCTGGATGTGTTTAAGGGTTGTTTGGATGTGGTGCTTAGGGATATGGTTTAAGGTGAATCTTGTTTGTTGAAGGTGAATCTTGTAAAGTAGGGTTATAGGTTGGACTTTGTGATCCTGAGGGTCTTTTCCAATCTGGATGTTTCAGTGATTCTGTGCTATACCTAGAAACACAAGCAGTGAGATTTATACTTGTCATGCAGCTAAGTACAGTTATAGTAGAATGGGCCAGATGCAAAGGTTAGACTCCAGAAAAATCCAAGTAAGTGAAGATTAAGCTCACATAGGATGAACTGGCACAAAGAGTCTATGGCATACTCTCAACAGGTAGAGGAGACTGATAGTGATGTCACGAACCAGCTAATCAAACATTAAACACAACAAGGCAGCCTTAGGCTGGACAGAACCTACATTTCATTCCATCAGAGCTGATGCCAACAACAATTTCCAAGATTTTGCAGAATAAGAATCCTGCCTTCAAGGTACCACAGTGCAAAAAGGTGATCTTTCACCCTGTCATTCCAAATTCTTCTCTTTTATTGAGTTGAAGCAACTAGGCTCTGTTAACAGTTGCCTCCTGTGTTGCCAGACGGAGAAGCTCAAAGCCACCTGTGAATCAGGAGGGGACAAGATGACAAGCAACTGTTTGACTGATAAAGATCCTAGTCTTGGAATAGTTCCTGTCTATCCTGCCAAATACGCCTTGGCTGAAGAGTGTGTGGTGGCTTGGGAGGAGGGATGAAAAGAGGGAAGGCAGTGCTGAGGATCAAAACTGCCTCCAGGTAAGGTAGGCCCAAGGCAGAGTCAAATGAGAATGCAGGTTAGATGGAAGCACTCTAGGAGAGATTGGGCATCAGAGAGGATGTCCAACAAAACCCAGGGTTTTCTTCAGAAGATAAAATAATTTCCCTCTGATGTTGGTGGCAGCCTTCAGCTTTAGGGACTTTGAAGGTCCTAACCTTCAAATTTCCCAAAAAGAACCCAACTAAAAACCTCAACCACAAAACAAAAAAACACAAAACCAAACCAACCAAAACAACAGCAAAAAACCCCCAAACAAACAAACAAATCCCACCCAAAACCCAAGAAGTCCAATTAGTCCTTTCATGGGACTAAAAGGTGTTCTGTGGATCACTGTTCCTAACACAGAGAAGGGCAAATACAAGGGCTAGAAATACCATTCATTGTACACGGGGGAAATTCTCTGATTCTTCATCTCCCCTGAGAATGAGAGAAGACATTAGTTCTGTTATGACCTGACAAAGCATTAGTTAGAAAATGGATCCTGAAAAAACAGGAAGAGGAAAGTGGGGGCATATGAGGGCAGCTCACAAACAGAATCCTATAGGAAGCAGGCATAAATGAGGTAAACCCCAACAGACTGCTAGAGTAGCTCTGAAATAGCAAAGAGTCTCAGAAGCCACTCAGACCAGGACCAGCACTGCAGAACTCCAGCTACGAAGGACCTTTCACTGTGTTCCTCATGGAGGAAGAGATCCACAAAAGAAACTTTCAAGAACAATGAAAGTCCATTTCTACAAGAAGCTGGTGATGGAACAGATGGATGGCATCTGTAGATTGTCTAACTTGTATCATACCTCATTGTGCAGTCTTAGACAAATGCACAATCATCAGCCGACCAAACGGTCAGACAGCAGCTGTCACTCATGCAGGCAGAGCTGGGATCCAAGGGGGAGCAAAAGGAGAGGGGTCTATTCTTCTATGCCAAGGACCAGCAGGTGTAGAAGGAGAGAGATGCCAAGCAGAAGGGAACCAAGCTAGAAGAAAACTCATTTTGTTTGAAGTTAGCCAGTGTCAGATTAAAGAAATCAAAGACTTGTTTAGAGTAAAGCAAAGAGAAATAAAGGAAGCGTTTTTCAGATTTCAGTCCAAGCCTTTTGTCCACTTTAACCTCTTCACTCTTGTTCCTCCATATCTTTGTTTTCTTCATCAGTCACAACAGAATGGCTCCTCCAGAAAAGACTCGTCTCTTGGCTTTGAGATCACCAAAGAGACCAAGATCAAAGTGATTTAGGAAGCACAGTTTTCATGCCTGCATCACCATGTATGCTAACGTGCATCTTCACTCTGCACTATCACTGGAGATACCTCCAGAAAAGATGTTGTGCCAAAGCAGCCAGAGTTGCTGTGCAGCCTTCACAAACTACCGAATGCTGAAAGGCCTTACTTGCCTGCTATCAAATTCTCTGTTCTCTAGTCTACCACCAGACTTCCAAATGAAACCAAAATCAGCTCTACATTCTTCCATTTGCCAGGGGAAATGAAATCCAGTGAGCCAAGCAAGCTGAAGGAGCTGAATTCATTACAGATAGTCCTCAAGGGTCAAAATAACAAGTAAAAGTACCTCGGTCTCTACAAGTAGCTGAGGCCACCTTCCACTTTAGGCATCTTATTTTAGCTGGTCTAAAGGAGTGGCTGCATCCCTTCATAACTGATGAAGTAACTGAGGCTCTTCTAGGAAGTAAAGCATCTGTCCTACTTTAGTCTTATGCCAGGATGAATCACTTTCAAATAGCTCTCTTCTCTCTTAGTCTATGATATAGGTAGCCTACGCAAGTAGCACAGCACACATTTAAATTCAGCAAATGGGAATTTGCTGATATCAGTCCCCCATGATATTACCATGCCCTGAGAACTGCTCCATTTAACGCCTCTTTTGGCTCCAGTTATGCCTTGCATAGCGGTGCAGAGTAACTGTGTTGTCTTCTATGATTTTCTTTCATTGCAGACCTGGCTCCGTTCCATTTTCCCCTTGGAATCCACATAGTTTGACATCCAAAAATAACATTGCACTAAATTAGAATAAAAAAATTAGAAGAAGGTTATGTCACTCTCCCCTGGGTTCCTCAACACATCGAGTTCTTTCTTTGTCTAGCAAGTCCTGCTCAAGATTGAGAGCCATTTCTCACCTCTTATGGCATGAAGCAATTTGCTGGCACTTAAAATTAAAGGCAAGTACACTTCCATTCAAAGTTTGAGACAAGCATAAGTGTATCTGACAGCACACTACATAACTCATGAAATTTTTTAAACCAAGCTGACAGCTTCTTACAAGTTTCTAAGAGTAAAGGGCAGACACTTCCTGAGCCTGATTAGGACCTTATTCAGTCCTGCAAATAGGGCAGCAAGATGAACTCTCTTCTTTAGCTGATATTCTTGTTGATTTCTGCCCTCACAACATGACTGAACGGTTGAGTACTAAAGGCTCTCGTTGAATCACTATTTTCTGCCATCTGTTTTTAAGCTGGGCCCTTAATGTTGCTAAACGTAGCATTCAGACATGGAAGAAAATGCAGAAAACTGCCCACCTTCCTGTTCAATACTTCACACGCTGGGTCTGAAGCACCAACACAGAGAGAATTCCAAGCTGCACAAAGAACAGCACACTGTCTCAAATGGGAAACCACATTTTGGGTCATGTCCCTGCCTCCTGGCCTCCTGTGCTCTCCTGGCCAGGAGGAGGGGCAGTGCCATCCTGGAGTGTATTAGAAGGACTGTGGCTAGGAGGTTGAGAGAGGTTCTCCTGCCCCTCTACACTGCCCTGGTGAGGCCACATCTGGAGTACTGTGTTCAGTTCTGGTACCCCCCAGTTCAAGAGGGACACAGAACTGCTTGAGAGAGTCCAGTGTAGAGCCAAAAAGATGATGAAAGGAACGGAACATCTCTGTTACAAGGAGTGACTGAGGGAGCTGGGGCTCTGCTGCCTGGAGAAGAGGAGACTGAGAGGTGACCTCAATAAATATATGCAGGGTGAGTGCCAGGAGGCTGGAGCCAGGCTCTGCTGGGTGATACCCAATGACAGAACAAGGGGCAATGGGTGGAAGCTGAGGCATGGGAAGTTTCATGTAAGCATGAGGAGGAACTGTTTCCCTTTGAGGGTGACAGAACACTGGCACAGGCTGCCCAGGAGGGATTGTGGAATCTCCCTCTCTGGAGATATTCAAACCCTCCCTGGATGCGTTCCTGTATGATCTGACGTAGGTGATCCTGCTCTGGCAGGGAGATTGGACTGGAGGAGCTTTCGAAGTCCCTTCCAGCCCTTGACATTCTATGATTCTAGGATTTACAAGGCATTCTCCCTCTGGTGGTCTGATTTGAGGGCATGCTTTGGAATCATTTCCCAGAGGAAAGCTGACAGCTCTTTCACAGCACTCTCCTCCTCCCCACACACAACCAACAACAGTATTATTCTTACATGATCATTATTTATCAAGAACAAATAATTTCCTTCAAAGCAAAATGCCTTCATAATATAAAGGATTCGAAGGATCTTTGCCCATCTGGAACAGGTTGCCCAGAGTGGTTGTGGATACTCCCTCCATGGAGGTGTTCAATGCCAGGCTGGACACGGTCTTGAGCAACCAAGTCTTGTTGTGAGGAGTCTCTGCCCACGGCAGAGAGATTGGAGTAGATGGCCTCAAAGGTCCCTTCCAACCATTCTATGATCTTTGTAGGGGTTACTTTGGATGTATGTCTCTTTGTCCCTCAAAAGTCACTTCTACCTACTTCTGTAGCTTTCAGATGGGAGTCATTCTTTGTTACTAACAAAAGCACCACCTTAGCACCTCACTTGCTCTAAAAATTAAGTGCTATCAGCTAAACACGCTCCACCCTCTGCTCTGAGTTATACACCAGTCATGGTAGGTTTTAATTTGATTAGTGATTGGGCTAAAAGCAGCTAAATAAAAATTATAATGCCCAAGAGCCACTTAGACTTGTTCAGACACTTTAAATACCAAATCCCTTCAGCAATATAACATTATCTTTATAGACAAAACTGAGTTTAAAAATACAAATCTAATTGATCTCAAGTGCATTGGAATTACTATATTTAGGCACTGGATTATGTACTACAGAAAGCCTCATGCCATGTAAGCAACAAAACTAATTGTGGAAAGACAAAGGTATGTGTCTAACGTGCTTATGGACTTTTAAAAATTCACATTTTCACTGAAGCTGGCAAAGTTACAGCTGCTCACACCAGCAGTGAATCTGGCACAGCACCCTCTTCGTCGAGTGAACATAAACTGGTTATTTCTGGTCTCCTTCAGAAGACCTGGACTTCAAGCCCTGCCTCAAAATTACTGTTTAAGGCTTTCACTGTTGCAGGAAGGAAAAAGTAAATTAAAAAAGTCAGTAAGTTGATTCTCAACAGCTAAGCAAGACTTTTTCTTTAGTCTCAACTGGGGGCTCAGTTCATGCAGGCATTCATGGCAGATGCTCAGACACCACAGAAGGATGTCATTGTGCTTTTAAAGAAGTTTTTCAAATGGATAGTTCTATTTCAGAATAAACAGGTCATCTAGACAAGAGGAAGGAGCAATTCAGCCCCACTTCTGAGATTAATATATGCCAGCAGGTGCTAAAAAAAGGACACAAAGACAGAGCGGTTTGCTAGTGCTATTGAACTCGTATCTGGTTGGACAAGGAAGTCATTTTAAAGTCTTCAGATGGATGTATACATTCTGACTGCTTTGAACTCTGCATAGATATCCTTGGGAAGATCTGATAGATATCCTTGGGAAGGACAAGCAACAAAATCCATTTTTTTCTTGAATAGAACCTCATAACTGCACTTTAACAACTGCCAAGAAATGCTTCCAGGCAACAGAATTCAAGATATCAAGATTTGGAGTACTGTGTGCAGTTCTGGAGCCCCCAGCACAGAAAGGACAGGNCCTCCCTGGAGGTGTTCAAGGCCAGGTTGGATGAGGCCTTGAGTTACCTGTACTAGTGGGAGGTGTCCCTGCCTATGGCAGGGGGTTGGAAGTAGATGATCCTTGAGGTCCCTTCCAACCTTACCATTCTTTGATTCTATGATTCTATATCCCTCTAAAACTTAGGCATTTACCTCATCTTGCACTTTCTGCTTAGCATGAGATTTTCTGGTAACAGCAAAGCCCAGAGAAAACTTTCTCCTCTTCATCCTCCTTCATAACAAAGATGCATTCACCAGTTAGACTAACTCCACCCTCAGAGGTTTCCAGAAGAATGCATTAAGAGGGAAAAACAACAGCAAATATAGCAGAAGACAAAATAGGTCTTAAGCTCAAAGAGAATGGCAATCTTCAGTCAATTCAGGAAAAATCAACAGAGGGGAACCACCTATTGAACACCTGCACTGAGGCTGTGTTCCAGCATCAACACAAAGGGCTGGGTGTCTTGGAGGTCTCGTTTCAAAATGTTTCCGTAACATATCAGCAAGAAATTTCACAAAAGAACAAAAATCTTTCTAGATTGAAGGGGTTTTGGGGTTTTTGTTTTGTTTTGGTTCATTTTTCCTTTTTCAATGAGAAATTAAAAGCATACGCACTGGGAAATAAAGTTAAGTTACATCTAGCCCAGCTTTACATGTTTTAACAGTTCACTCTGCTGTCTGTAGAACACAGCAATATAAATATTGCTATCTCTGTTAAAATGAATTATTGACAATTTTAATACATGTTGCACAGTACATATTAATATAGAAAAATACATGTTATCAGCAGTGCAATGTTGACCATGTACTAATCCATTCCACCTGCTCAAATATTAGTGCAAATAATTATATATTTGTAATGCATCATTGCTGTCTAGCTTGAATCTCTGCCTCCAGAATAAATGCCTCTCCTCTGAAGTTGTTTGCTGTTATGAGTTAAATGTTATATATTCATACTCAAATTGACTTTGGGTGGATAAGTAAAATGAGCAACCTTCAAAAATCCACTTGTCTAAGACTCAGTGAGTCATTTTAACAAATTATTTACAGTAATGTTATAAAAATGTTTCAAACACCACCTCCTGTTAGTTGGTTTCTCTGCAACACTCAAATGCCACATGTCAAAATGGTGCAGAGTTCAAAATGACCATGTGCTGGCAGCATCACTGAGTTGAATCTTAACAGTGTCTTTCAGCAGGATCTGCTCACCTTACCTTTGAATTGATCCAGAGAACATCTCTCCACAGTCTCATCTTTCTTGTCAAGCAAAGAAGTGGCCTTGCTAGATCAGACACTTGGTAGAACAAGGGCTCTGGTCCCCCCCAGACTGATGATCAAAATGGGAATAGCAGATGCACAACCCAGACACTGCAAGTGCTCATTTATGCCATTTTGCTATAAGCAGAGCTGGGACAGTGCTGAGAAGGACAAGAGCAGCCCTCAGAAGGGATAAGGTGGGGATAAGGTGGGGTTAAGGTGAAAATACTGCAAGGGAAGAGTGTCACAAACAGCCACTTACCACAGAGATGGAGAGAAGAAACAGCTTCAAACACTTTGGGGAGCCCCATTGCACACACAGCTGTTCTAAATCCAGGTTTGAGAATGACAAAACTCAGCATGAGGAAGCTTCAGCAGCTGCTGCTGCTGCTGTGATGCTCCTCTCCCAGAACTGCATTTGTTTCTTCACCCTCTGGATATTCTGGGTTTCAGTGAAAGAAGAGATAAGCTTTAACACATCAAGGAGAAAAGTCTTAAAACATCATCATTAGAAGATCAGCTGAACAAGCCAGCACTTACAGCTATGGGTCTCATGAAGTGGTTACACATGTTCTAAGATTACTGAAGTGGAACAATTCTCACCCCTCAAGGATGACAAGCTGTAGCTTGGAGCATGTCCGAAGAAGGGCAATAAAGCTGGTGAGGGGCCTGGAGTACAAGTCTAAAGAGGAATGACTGTGGGAACTGTGATTGTTTAGCCTGGAGAAAAGGAGGCTGAGAGGAGACCTTATTGCTCTCTACAACTCCCTGAAAGGAGGTTGGAGTGAGGTGGGAGTCAGTCTCTCCTCCCAGGTAACAAGCAATAGGGCAAGAGGAAATGGGCTGAAGTTGACTCTCAAGCATCAAAGCAATTTATTTTGGTAGATGAAGCTTTTCTCAAAGATACTACACCNTATTCCTAAACATCTCAGCAAGCCTATGAGTGAAGTAGACATCACCATTGTTTCCTTTCACAGCCTGTAATATAATTCTCTCTATTAAAATATTCCTATTAGCTCATACTAGCACAGATGAGGATCCAGCTTGACATTTTATGTTACTTTGCAGGCACCTTACTTAACAGATGCTGAAGGGAAGATACCTGACACTTTCATCCCTCATGGCTGGTTCATTTTGTAGAGTTTCAATATAATGCACTGTACAGTCAGCTCAGGAGACAGTATGTGGAAACAGAGACCTCCAGAGTTGAGAGAATATGGGGAAGGTAGAAGGAGAAGGAAGCTAAATTCCTTCCACCAGGCTACATATGAACGAAGAACCATCAGGTGATACCTAAAGGACTCCTGGAAACCATGCTGTGAAGTTAAAGTTTTCTCTACCTCTGGTAGCATGGTAACAGAGAAGGGACAGCGCAATCCTGAGATCTGGAAAGCAAAACAGGGCAGAGGGATGTAAAGCTAATAGAATAAAAGTAGAAACCAAGGCTTCCACATACACCAAGAGCTGTATTGACACAGAGTAAGCGGTGCCCTGTACAAGAGAAAAGACGACAAGCAAACACAGCTGCTTCCCCACCCTAAGATAAGCAGAAGACAAGGTTTAGAAGTCTCCTACCACCAAAAGAAATTAGAATGGAGGGGGAAAAGAAGACAAGCAAAGCAATGAACATGACCGGACAGGGGATCTGGATCCCTCCCCTCCTTAAAACAGGTGTAGAAATCCTGGAAAAGAAAAAACAAACATTTTGCTAGCTTTTGATGTCCAGAGAGAAAATACTCCAACATAGATAGCAAATCAAAAGCTGATCTCCACTTGCATCACTTACAGATGTGATGGAAATAGTGCCTAGAAGCCAAGATCCAGCAGAACACGAGGACAGGAAAAGTCCTCCTACCTTTCAGTTGTCCTCTACAAGAGCAGCTTTTAGTACTGATCGATGGCTTATTCTCCCTACTGCTTGTGGGGCTAGAAGGGCAAAGGAGAAGAGGTGCTACCTGCATCTAAAATTAAATAGGTGATTATTTAGATATCTGCTAAAACCATCACTTCTGCCTAGTTTCCCGGCCTGTGACAGGCTTGACTCAAGCCCTAATTCTAATGAAGACAGTTATTGCCACAAATACTTAATCCAGAAAGCACTCCTCTGTTTTGGAGTACATCAGGTTTACTGTCATGCATAAATTGAACTGAAACACCTGAAGCTATGGGCTTCTGAACTAAAAAACCTGAAGCTATGGGTTTCTGAACTAAAAAACCTGAAGCTATGGGCTTCTGAAGAACAGGCCAACTTGTGCCCAGCCCATGAATAAACCCAATGGGTCTCATCCTCTTCAATGCACTTTGTAAAAGGCAGCATTTTTGTCAGCTCTTTCCAACGTTCTCTAGAAAAACAGAGCAATCAGAAAAAAAAGTCAGTGCCATGACATTCTCTTATCAGTCATTTACCATTATCCAGGTCACTGTTGTCTTCAAAGTAAAATGATTTCAGCTCTGGTAAATTCTCCTCCCCTCCAGTCAGACCACATATTGCTGATGCATCTTTGTTGCTTACAACAGAAGTGATCAGTGTTTGCGCTCACAGCATCGTCACTTATCTCTCATGGTTAAATGGAATTGCTGCGCAAACTCAAGTGGAAGAAGAGAATCTACAGATCAAAGAAGGAGTGGCTGGCCACTTGGGAGGAATGTAAAACTGTTGTCAGAGGGTGTAGGGAGGCGACTGGGAAAGTTACAGCCTCCTCAAAATTAAACCTTGTAAGAGAGATCAAGGACAACAGAAAGAGCTTTTTCAAATACATTGCAGACAAAACTAACACTGGAGGCAATAGCCCCACTGCTGAATGAGGTGGGTGCCCTGGTGACAGAGGATAAAAAGACAGCAGTTACTGGACACTTTGTCTCTCTCTATACTGATGGAGACTGTCCTCAGGAGCCCCAGACCAAGTTGGGACTCGTCAGGAAGTCAGCAAGTTAGGAATCAGTTAAACCACCTGGACATCCATAAATCCATGGGTCCTTACAGGATGCACCTGCAGGTGTCCAGGGAGCTGGCAGAAGTCATTGCTAGGCCACTCCCCATCATCTTTGCTAAGTCATGGGGAACAGAAGAGGTGCCTGAGGACGGGGGGAAAGCAAATGTCACTCCAGTCTTCACAAAGGGCAAGAAGGAGGACCCAGGTAACTTTCAAGGTCCCTTCCAACTCCTAGGCTCCTGTGATACTGATTCTGTGATCCTTCACAATAGATGTACACTCATCTGAAGAGCTCTAAAGCAAGTTATTTTAAATGGTCCCCCTCCAAGAGAGGGTCACTTCATTTCAAGGTGGGACATAGCTTGGTAATTGAATTCCAATCCTGTTTATTCTCCTAGGCACATGGGCATGTTTCTATTAATCACATTTTAACCTTCTCTTCCATTCTATGCTAACTTCATTCAAGACTGCTTCCTCCCCACATCCTTCCACAGTTCATCTGTTCTTCACTTCTTCATTTCTAGACACCTAGATCTCATTTTTCCAAGCACTTCCATGTACTTTGTATTTTCTCTTGTGCTGAGAAGAACTCTTACACAACACCAACTCCTTCCTGCCCTCTGTGCATATGCAAGCAGAATACAATACCAAATCACGTTAATAAATTATAGGACTTGTAAAAACACAGCTTATTTTCCAGCCTACAACAGTTTACCACAAAGCCATTTTCACCAATTGTAGACAACATAATTACACACACATACACACGCCTCCTCTCAGGCTCTCATTTGGCTGCCAGCCTGTTAAATGCCTGCATTCTAGGAGCAAACATTAGAAAGGCAATACTTTAACTCAGTATATGAACATTAAAAAGGCATCATTACATTTTGGATAGTACTTTACTGTATTCAGAAGCTCCTGGAAATATTTTCCCAAATAACACGCTATAAAAGCTCTAAACTTAAAGAAATGTGTGAAAATTACAGTTCCCCAATCCAGCTCCACACCAAGCCAACCTCTATTGTAAAGTAAAACTTACTGTACTATTCAAAATATTCATCCACAACCTGGATGAGGGAACAGAGTGCACTGTCAGCAAGTTTGTTGATGACACAAAACCAGGAGTGGCTGACACCCCAGAAGGCTGTGTGCTGCCATCCAGCAAGGCCTGGACAGGCTTGAGAGCTGGGCTGGAAGAAACTTAATGAAATGCAAGTGTAGAGTCCTGCATCTGGGAAAGAACCTCATGGACCAGTACAGGTTGGGGACTGCTCTGCTGGAAAGCAGCTCTGGGAAAAGGGACCTGGGAGTCCTGGTGGACAACAGGATGACCATGAGCCAGTAACGTGCTCTTGTGGCCAAGAAGGCCAATGGCATTCTGAGAAAGGATGTGGGTCAGAGGTCGAGGTTCTCCCCTCTCCCCCCACCCCATACTCCACTCTGTTGAGGCCTCATCTGGAATATTGTGTCCAGTTTTGGGCCTCAGTTCAAGAAACTCAGGGAACTGTTTGAAAGTTCAGCACGGAGCCCTAATGATAATTAAGTCAGAGGAACACCTCCCTTACAAGAAACTGAGAAACATTAATGATGTCACCTCTAAGTATGTGAAGGGCAAACGTCAGGAGGACAGAGGCAGGCTCTTCTCAGTGACATCTGATGACAGAACAAGGGGCAGTAGGTACAAGCTGGAGAACAGGAGGTTCCACGTTAGCACAAGGAAGAACTTTCTCCACGGTAAGTGCAGCAAAACACTGGAACAGGTTGCCCACAGAGGTTATGGATTTTTCCCTCTGGAGACATTCAAACCCAAACTGGATGAATTCCTGTGTGATTTGGTATAGGTGATCCTGCTCTGACAGGGGGACTGGCGTAGATGCTATTTTGAGGTCCCTTCCAACCCCTAAGACTCTAATTCTGTGGTTACTGACAGTGTCATCATAGAATGGTAAGGTTGGAAGGGACCTCATCTAGGTCCAAGCCTCTGCCATAGGCAGGGACACCTCCCACTAGTACAGGTCACTCAAGGCCTTGTCCAACCTGGCCTTGAACACCTTGTCATCTTCTCTAAGAACAGAACTCTTAGCACATGCTTGATGTTTTTTAAAGGAAGGGGAGAGGGAATGCTCACACCAGTGATGTATTTGGTCAGTAAAATTACTTTATTCTTTTTTTTTTGTTTTTATTTTTTTTTTAAATAGAAGGGCTTATACAATTGAGTATAAAGATACTTGAAGAACATGGAAATGAAATGAGTAAGGTGGTTGGAGGGAATTCTTTTTATTGAGGAAGAGTTTACATATTTAAAGTACTCACCTACTTTTTGCTGCCTTCTGTTAACAGGCATAGTGAAAATATTGCACTGAGCATATGCATGGAGAACACAGCTAATAAAGCCAGAAAGATAGTAAATACATTTCATACAACCTTAAAATAATTCAAACAATCATACAAGTTCTGAAGCACTTCTGTGATCTGCACTCTTAAGATGATGTTCACTGTCCTGAAGTGTTTACAAATTGACACTTTTTTTTTCCTGTAGAAAGATTTTTGTATTGGTTAATAAAACCACAGCCTTAAAATTGTTGGCTTTCAGTTACAGAGGTAAGAGAGGTATCATCTGAATTTACATCAGAGTTTTTGAAAAATAATGGCAGCAGTACAAGCATGTGACTCCTCCAATGTCCAAAACTCTTTGTGGCTTTGCCATGGCCTAGAATTAGAGCTATGCAGCTCAACAAAGCAGCCCATCTCCCCAAAAACTTTGAGATCCCTTCTCCTGTTATCTGACATAATGCTCTGCTATATACACAAAATGAAGCAGAAGAACCTCAACCAACCAAGAAAAGTTCCACAGAAGTCTGTCAATATTGGCTACACCTGGGAATTAACAGAAAATGAAGAGTAATTGTATTTGACCTGCCCATAAAGTAAATTTATAGAGATGCTGCCCTGAAATGGGGAAGAAGTTCCCACAACATAGGCTGAGCCCAGAGCAGAAACAGGATTGTTTAAGGATTATGTAAACCAGATTGAAGACACAAACCACTGCAGTTCCAACCTGTTTTCCACAAGGGCTCACTGTGAATAAAGGTCTATTTACAACAATTTTCAGCTGCTTGTGGAAAAGCTACCACAGATGTTTTAAACATCTCTGCTACGGGTCTACCTCAGAAAAACCCTAAATAAATGCTGGAGAATAATGGACACAGCAACAGCCTGTCTCCAACACTAAAAGCAGTGAAAGTGAAGCTTGTGCACACTTCAATAATTTATACTGCTCAGGCACCGAGGCTCAATCATCTTCAACACAGGAATTTTCAACTCCAGGTTTTGTCTAGATTTGCTGTCCATTCTTCCCATGTGAAAAACTGGGCTGCATTTTGTCCTTTCCCTTCATCATAGTTTGAATTTATTTACATACAGAACAAGAGACAGGAGAAAATTCTCTTTTATTAACCCAACAATAGGCACCTTCAAGTTGGAGTAAGAATGTCTTAGGAGAGACAGCTGAATTTACTTTAGGAGCACATACAAAATTCAGTGTGCCAGCATGAAACAGACCAGAATGCCAGATCATACAATGCCAAGACGTTCTGGTGGGCCCCTGACTATTAGGTACAAAAAAAAACCTCTCAAAAATCAAAGAACTCAAAAAAAAACCCAAAAACTTTTCACTAATTTACTTCTGTTTAGAATGCTACACAATGAATAAATTACTTCTGGGATGGGGTTGCCTTTACTTCTACATCTCAAAGAAATTCCAAGCTAATTAATTAGAGCAAGAAATTACATTGAGCAGGATAAGGTTTTAAATGAAAGAAATGACTTAGAAACACCAATCAAAGATAATTTGATTATGATTAGCTGTGCTGAAGTCTAAGTCATTAAAATTGATGAAGAATGTTTTTACACTGGTCTATTCTATGTAATCCATTACCTACGCTATGCTCTGTGTTTCAAGTCTAACAAATGGTATCTGATAATTCAATATTGAAGACTAAAATACTTCCAATGCACCACTTGCTTTCCTATACCAACATGTTTCCAATAGAAAGAAAAAAAAAAAAGTCAGTAGGAAGCAGATTCTTCTACTGGGAGAGCTTTAGCTTACATGAAAGATCATTCAGATTTTTACCTGCTCACCTTCCATATAATCATGTTTAAATATAGCAGCTGCTGCTTTATTCTGAACAGTCATTACTCCACAAAAGTTATAACCATGGTTTGGTAAGAAATCATTCCCTGTGCTTTGTAACAACTGAGGCCTGCCCGAAGGTACAGCATTTCTTTCCCTGCCCTCAGCTGAAGTGGCGAGCGAGACGAGCAGACCTATAATCAACACGCAGCTGAACAAAGGAGTGAAGGATGTTCTTGTCCAGATTAGCAAGCTGTTCTCCTGAGCAAACTTGCTTTAAATTATCCGGGGCTACAACCAGAAGATTGCAAAGTGCATGCAAGGTATCAAAGAGTTGTAACACCAACGCAATCTGTGGTTAAGAGAAAAGAAAGAAAAAATGCAGGTGTTACAAATTTGAGCTGCTTCAAGTCTTAAAACACAAAGTCCATCTAGATCTTCAAAACACTTCCTCTCCTAACACAGGATTCACATCTGTCATCCTCTCCTTGTGCGCATAAATGTATCTAGACACATGCAGATATACACCCACAGGGAAATATGTACACAGAATACATAATAATCATAGCATGGCTTAGGTTGGAAGGGACCTTAGAAATCATCTACTCCAACCTCCCTGACATGGGCACAGATGCATCTCTATTGTAGACTTGATTGCTCAAGGTCTAATCCAACCTGGCCTTGAACACCTCCAGGGAGAGGGCAACCATGACCTCTGAGTATAACCCATTCCTGAGTCTCACCATTCTCATACTGGAGAACTTCCTAAATTCTGGTCTAAACCTACTCTCCCTCAGCTTCACATCATTTCCCCTTGTCCTATTATTTAAGGAAAGTCCCTCCCCAGCCCTCCTGCACGTTCCCCTCAGGTACTGGAAGGCAGCTATAAGGTCCTGCCAGAGCTTTCTCTTCTCCAGGCTGAACAGCCCCAGATCCCTCAGCCTAATCTCACAGCAGAGGTGCTCCAGCTCTTAGATCATGTTTGTGGTTCTTATCTGGACTCTCTCCAACAATTCCATGTCCTTGTGACTGGGACACCAGAACTGGGCATAGTATTTGAGGTGGGGGTCTCACATGAGCAGAGGGGAATAATACTAATACTAATGCTGCAAACAAGCCTTCCTCATCAGACACACATAAGCAGCAAGCAATAAAATCCTGCCAGGAAACTGCTCTTTAGGGCATGACAAAAGTGCCACTAGTTTAGTAACAGAATAAATGTAACATCAATATACAAAAAGGTGATGTTCAAACAGAAACAAACTATTTTTAGGAAAAAAACCCCAAACATCTGATTAAAAACAAGAGTCCTGATACTAATTTTGACATCAACAACCTCTAGATGCTTACCTTAAAGTCTTTGGCACACTTCCTATATTCAGCCACATCACAAATAGCTAACATGCCTCCCATGCAACTGTAGGAATATTGCTGTAGGTGTTCATAGATAAGTCGATGGAAACGAACTCCAAGCTCCATCAAAACTGTGTCCACATTTTTACCATCCATAGAATTTCTAATCTTTTCCACTTGCTTTCTAACATAGGCACAGACTTTAACACAAGCCTAAATAAAAAAGGGAAAAAAACGAAAATAATTATGCTTTCTAGAAATCTGTTATTCTCAAAGTAGCTTCTATATCACAAACTGAGTAGCAGTCACTAAGTCTTTAAATGTCCCATGACATAACTGAAATTAGTAATTTTCAGACTAATAATTTTCCAAGTTTTATTTGCCAGACACGAAAATGCAAGTAGAAAGATGGATGCATGACATGTGGACTAGATGGATGAAAGACAATGGACTAGATAACCTTTAAACATCCCTTTCACCCATTCTGTGAATAATCAACTGTGTTATAGTTCATAACAGAACAATTTAATTTGGGCTTTTAACTCAGTGATCAAACATAGGGGTGGAAGGTGAAAGTGATTAAGAACCTCTTATGAGGTGTGATTATAAATCCAAATTAACAGCCATGCAGGCACCTTCACACTTCCCACACAATACCAGACTCTATCTCCTACTGCTCCACTTCTCCCTTTCCTACCTGGCTGCAGGCATTTGGGCAGTGCTCCTTCTTCCCATTGAGTGCAGTTTGTTCTCTACTACCTAACAGGACCCTAGTGTACTCCACACTACAGCTTCTCAGCAGCCTACAAGCTGGAATTCAGGCACATCCAGTGCCAGAGATAACATTCTGCAGCAAAGAACATTCATGCCACATCCATTCTAGAGGGGGGGGAAAGGACCCAATGACTAGACAGCACCCAATAATTGATTTTCTTCAACTGTCAGCTTAAAGATAATTATCAGCTAAAAACTTTGTTTCAAGTCTGGACCTCTTGGGAGAGGAAAGAACGTGAGAGTTTGCCCAGCACCTACTGATTTGTGTCTGACACTGGATACCCAATGGGTGAAGTTCCTTTTTAGTTTGAGGAAATAGGCCAGGACAGAGTTTGGAGGTGCTTAGTGCAAACTGGAATAGCAATAATACCTTAAACCACTCATGAGCACTTGAAGCTATACTGATGAGCTGGGATTTTGTTTACTTACATTAGTATATTGAATCAAAACATTGTTTTCATCTTCTGGTTTAAAATCTGTCTTCTTCTGCTCTGCAGCCAAGATGTGTTTCATCTGTCCAATCATGCAATTCAGTGTCCTTTAAAGTAACAAATACAGATTGAGTTTTGAAGGGAACATTTTCATTTTCTTGATTTTTGTATTTATACATACTAATGTGACTATAAAACAAATAAACAGCATAAAGCAATGAAGAAAAAAATCCCAATACCTAACATTTGAGTAATCTACAGAAGATTTATTAAATCTTTGCATTTAGTGTAAGAAGCAAGTGGTGCTAGGACAGACAGATAAATGCACTCTTCCTGAAGCTACAGTGCAATTCTACAGAGAAAATATGTTTGATTTTATGTAAACAGTTACAAAAAGGAGAATCAGTTAAAAAAAAACCAACAACCCTAAAAACTTCTCTCTCCAAGTTTAGTGTCCTGGAGCACAGTATGCAGCATGCTGGCCAGCAAATTTTAAAGGGGACACATTAATTGTAGGGTAATCCACTCCAATCCAGCTCTTCATAGAAACTGAATAGCATTCTTCAATGCAGAGGGAATCAGAAAGTCAAAGCAAGAGTCCCAAAGAGTTTAGTAAAATTAGATGACATTGCATATTACCCAGAAGCAAGTATCAGAAATTACTTGGAAAATGAAAGGGTGAGGGGAAACCAAACAAAACCCAAAAGCTCTTCTTTTGCCAGAGCTTGGGATTTCTTTTTTTTTTTTTTTCAAATCTAATGGAGTTTTACAGTGTCATTTATCCCTCCCTTATGGGATTTATCTTTCAGAACATTATCTAAGGTCAAAGCCCTACTTATTTTAAGTTCAATCAAAGGTCAAACAGCACAGCAGAAAAGAGGCTGCACCCCTCTCTTTGTGCCTACCTTTGTCACAAATCTCTCTCTTTCCCTCCCTCTCTCCACCATTTTTTCCTCTCCCCTTCTCTTCCTCCTCATCACTTCCTTCTCAACCTCCCCAACAAAACAGGTAAAGCCATTACAAGTCTTGAAGGATTCAAGCCGGGATGAAGGGAAGAATACACACACACACAAAGAGGGAGTAAACTTCTTTCTATGCAGAACCTAGACTTTAATTTCAGGTATACTGCATTGAACAATCCACATATCAACAGAAATTTGAAGAAATTACAACCAGCATTCTCCTCAATTTTCATTTTCAATAAATAGTCCCAAAAGGGCTGCTTAGACTGAAAGAAATGCAGCTGAACTGCTTCTGTTTGGCTAAATCATTGCTTTTACAGAGGTAGACAACTGTTATGAATGCCATTCAAGAAGCTGCTATAGGACATTTTCACACTGGATAATGCCAAACCCATCAACATTGAGAAATTCTCTCCTGTGTTTTAGACTTGATCATTCCTTCAAGCAAGACAATCAATTCTAAACAGCATTGGTGGCACCACAAAGCAGCACACAGGCAGGCACACGAGCACATTTTACACGTAATGTTCATCTCTGATCTTTTATATATGCCAAAGCACAAATGTTTTTCAACCCTTCATCCACAAACCTTTGAATGTACCAATTTCCAACAGGGACCTGTTTTCTGAAGCCTTGCTTTGAAGAGAGTAATTATTTTCACACAAACATTTAAAAACTATGCTAAAGCTAATAACTGACCTGTGTCTGTCTAGATCTAAGCTTATGGTCTCAATGGTTCAGGTATTTAAAGTTTTGTGGTCACTGTGCAGCAGAAGCAGCTGATGATCTTCATTGCCACACTCACACCCCCTATCTCCACCTTTCTTTGTGTACCTACAGAAAACATATCAAACCTCTTCCTTATCTCTCTATAGAAAATGTCCAGTAGGACACATCTGTTGTGCCTGTACTATTCTCATCTCCCTCCAGTATGGCATCCTTGCAAAACCTCAAAAATAACTTCCAGAGTAGCCCTCGTTACCCACAGGATAGCTTATTTCTGTTACCACAGGGAGAAAACAGGCACAGAAAGCTTAGCTAATGTGTTTTGGGTTGACCAATGTTCACTTTGAAGAGAGTCTGAACACTACATTCTTCCCAGGCCAAAGTAGGGCATCACACAACAGCTCCAATCCTAGTGTCAAGAAAGTTAGTTTGTTATTTTCCTCTGCTGCAAAACAGCTATGATTTTAATTTACAGCTTTTATAGCCATCCCCACATTTTTATTTGGAGAAATAATTTTTTAAAAGATTAAATGAGTCATTTGCAACCTCAAAGCAACTCAATGTCAGAATGAAAATGATTGCAGGTCTACAGACTTCTATGACTAGGTCTAATCCATAGCACTGCACAGATTCAAGCAAATCATCTAACCTATTCTTGTCAAACTTTGCTCCTAGTGGAAATCCTGCAAGTGCTTAACCTATTTCAATCATCATGCCTCTCTCTATTAAAGGAGAAAAAAAAGTAGTGTGAAACAATAAGTTAAAGCTGAATTACTGCACTCTTTCAACATAAACAAAATCCTTTAACATCATTCCACAAATATTTATGGGTCAGAAATTTGCAATGGTAGATAGGACCTTATAAGCAAACACAATTTCCTATGCACAATAATGCATACTTAGGGATTTATAAAAGAAATAAGAAGAAAAATAATTTTGTTCAAAAGTAATCCATCCTTAGAGGGAAAGGCAAGGTACATCACAAAGAGCTTTTAAAAGAATTAATGATTAACAGAAAGTATAATTCTCCACTTGCCTATCAATGCCCATATCCAGTTTCACTTCCATTTGTTCTATGATGTCCTTTTTCTTCTGAAGGCATTCGGATAACTTAGGAGAAGAACTGCAACAGCATAACGTGTTGAGGGTGTGACAAAGCATTAAAACACTTAAACCGAAATTGTCTGCTGGCTCCACTTCTTATAACAAGATTTTGTGAAGTTTTCCCATTCCATCAGAAAAGTCTAGTTTAGATGGAGGTAGCTGGTTTCAGAACAACAAACCAACATCTGACTCTGAGCAGGATCGGCTGGGTGCAGATAGGCAGCATCATAACAAACCTTACAGTAGGTGCAACACTGCCTGTCTCACCACTGCCACGAGCCTCCAGCAGGTGAGCAAGAAAACCGATTTTGAGTGTGCTCTACCTGACTCATGGCTCCAAACACCATGCAGCTTTCCTGTCGTTCACATGTGGCTCCCAAGGCATGACCAGCTGCTCCCTTTGTACCTCCAGGAGTCTCAGCAGCCCTGACATCACTAGGTCACCCCAAAGCGCAGCCACAAACCCCCCTCTAGTACTGGCCTGTAAAGCAGCAGTGAGGCTCCTATCAAGGCTCTTGGAGCTCCCTTTCTCCCATCAGCTCTCCAAGGAAATTATTTAATTTTCCTTCCCCTCCCATTATGCTATTATCTTCCCACATCAAGTTGAACCACCCCTAGAATTAACTCCTCCTAACAGAGATGACAAATGGAAAAACATTGCTTTCTTCTCAAAAAATGACCATTTTCAATAGAAAGTGTCAGTCTAAACAAAGGTACCTGATTAATGGCATCAGATGATCATTGAACTGCTTGTCAAATAAATGGAAAATAGTATTGGCTTGGTGGACAACATCCAAGAAATAAAGATTTGCGTTCTTTGAATCAGAAGAGGGAATGCCTAAAGCAAAGGAAGTTTCATTAGGACTGTAATGATATGCTGCTGTTATAATTAGCATGATGATTTTTTTAAATATGCAGAACTTTTCCATGAATGCTTAAATCACCGGCTTAAGAGTTTCACAAATTTACCATGGTGCCATATATAGAATACTTCTCACAGTTATATCAGGTAATAAGCACAAGCACTGAAATATCTTGCTTTTAAAACTTCTAAAACTGAAATGGAACAGCCAATTTAAGTATTTCTTCAGAATAAGAGTTTTACTCTTTCATGTAATGACCTGTACTAGTGAGAGGTGTCCCTGCCTATGGCAGGGGGTTTGAACTAGATGATTCTTGAGGTCCCTTCCAAACTTACTATCCTATGATTCTATGTAGGAAAGAGATACTCACTGTTAAGGTTAACTTAACAGAAGTAGTTTTCCTTTTCACTGTGGCTCTTTCCATTGCACAGGTATACAAACAAAACATGGAATTCTCACAAAACAGAAGACATTAAGCCTTAATATAAAAACACTCCTCTGTTATGGCACAGTCAACAATTACAAGAGGCAAGGAGTACTGATGTCTCAATTGCTGTGATAGGAATGTTTCTGAAGATGGTAGCTCATTTCCATCTCTGCACATCAAATCCCCAAATGGAAGTTACACTTTGGAAGACGTTCAGTGCTGACTCCCGAACACACAAAACAAATTGCATTTAACCAGTGCATTCTGAACAAGGTCAATCAATAAGGCACAGCAAGGATCTGCAAAGATCATCTGCACAAAAAGGCCAATGAGACGAAATTCTCAGAAAATATTATACTCACCAGCGAGGCCTGTTTCTAATGCATAATCGATGTGTTCAGTACATAAGAACTCTACAAGCATAGAAAAAATTCTGAAAGCATTCTTGGGTAAGTCAGATGGATCAGAGAGCTTTGAAGGAAAAGAAAAATAATTTATCCTAAAGGTCAGTTCTACATACATTTGAAAGTTTATCCAATATTGTGTAGGGGATAAGCTTAAAATGTAACAAATATTCCAGAATAATTGGAATTTTATTCTAAATGAAAAGTAACTGTACAGAAAACTATTCAGGAACAGCCTTTAGTATCAGTTTGACATTAAGAGGTAAACCGAAGCTGGCATGCCACAGGATGCTACAAAAAGCAAATGTGTAAACAGTTTCTAATAGTAATAATAAAGGTAGATGTTCATTAGTAGCCCTTAAGCCAGAATTGTCCAAATATAACGTCAGGAATTACCTAAACTGCATACCACTGGATGCTGGGAAAAAAAACCACACAGAAGAGGTGATTGTCTTCATACCCTGCCTTTTTTTCCTCTTTTGCTAAGCTTCTGCCACTGACCACAGCCAGAGACAGGACACTGGGTGAGATGGACCTTCAGTCTCACCTAGTGCAGCTGTTCTTCTGAGTGCCATAATACTGCAGAGAAAAATACTACAGATTGAACGTCAGCTCCACTCACTACAGTTCAGCTGGAGTCAACAGAGCATGAAAATTTTTATTAAGTGAAGTAATGCCCACATACACACAGAGCATCTGTACCTTCATGAGCTGCAAGCAATTTTGGGATTTGGGACATCAACCTGTTAGTAAATCCCTTTTCTAAAGAAAAACATGACAGGGCTTTTGCACATAAGAGACACAGCTTGGGTTTTTAAGGAATTATAGGAAGACTTCATGAGGCTAGAAGTAAGAAAGATTACTACTGCAATTCAAGTTAATTTATGTAACAAAAGGGCAAAGGACTTCTGCCATATTCACAAAAAAAACCCAAAACAAAAACACCACCAAAATCACACAGCAAAAACCCAGGCAATAAAACACTGATGCAGAGATTTCCAAACCCCACAATATTGCACAATACAGTCACATTCAAAACTGCCAACTTATTTTTCCTAAAGCAGTCACAGCTGGGCCAGACAGTGCATATGCCTTCTCATACAATTAGCTAGCCAGGAACACATGTACTTTCTCTTTTGCACAGCAAGTTGCCCTGATCCCATCCAAAACCTGAGCAGCCTGTATGGTAACAGAGAAGTTAACCAACTGTAATTCTACTACTCTCCTTATAAGCTAAGATTCATTTAGCATTGGTTCCCACTCCAATACATGTAACTCTTTCCAGACCCAGGGTGACAAATATTGATCCTCACAGGAAAGGAGGAAAAGAAGTTCTATATAATTGTAAAAACTTAATTTTTCATCATGAATTTAACAATTGTTTCTAATAACTACCACACTGAGAGAAGTAATAATCTACCTGCTTGTCTTGAAGTCACTGTCACCACTCTGAAGATGGTCATCCCAGTGTGTACATGAAACAGTGCCCTATCAGTATTCTGGGTCTTTTTTGGCCCCTCCAAGTATATAAAACATTAAAACTTCTCAGTAGCTAAAATGCGAAGTTTTTCTGCACTAAGCTAATTCATAATGCTAGGAGCATTAAATCTGCTACAAGTCAGTGCAGTTAGCTCATAAAAAATCCTTAGCATTTAAGTTCACAATTAAATGTCAGTGTTTTCCATTTACACTAAAGTAACAGACAAACAGTAATTGACAGGCAACAAAAGCATGGATTTAATTAGACTTCATTAATTTGTTAGACTACAGCAGTTAAAGATCATTAGAAGGTTACCAAGGTAAGCCATATTAAAGATTACTCCTCTCTGCGTTTTTTGGTTATGTTCTCTAATGTTGGAAGAAATTGCACCTGACACAGGAATACCACTGTTGAACTGTTCTCTGTATTTTTAAAGCAGGAAGAAAAGATTACACTGAAGGCTTCTCAAGTCTTTGGTCTAATTTAGTAAGAAAAGCAATACAGACAACAGGTTCAACTCTCCTTACTCCTTCCAAAACCAGCTTTAAAAACCATACAACACAACCAGATCCACATTTCAGAAGCAAGCCCTTAGCCTTCACCATGACCCTGATTCAAACAAAAAATACAACAATTAATTTAATGATGTCCTTCATTTCGCCCTATTGCTCTGCAAAACTGAATCTCAAGTATTTAACTCCATGCACAAAATTATTTCACTAGTGGAGATCACATGAAGCAAACTTACCCTGTGGCATCTTTCAAAAGCTTGTTTAGTTTCTTGCAAAAGGTTAACCACCACTTCCTGTGACAGAAAAGTTTCTCCATGCGTGTCAATACTTGGCCCCAATGGCAAGTTTGTACGTTGCCTTATTCTCTCCTTGAGGTCTTGAATACTAGAATAAAGATATATCAGAAGGAAGCTTCACTGGATGGAAGTTCTGAAGCTCAAATTCAACAATGATTTAGGATATTTTAGTTGTTAAAAACAGAGTCCAAGACACAGTTTTTTAGGATACACAAGCATTACAACATTCTTGCAAGCTTAAAAATTGTCAGCAAATGCAAAACTACCATGTCTGATCCCACAGTCAATTGTCTTCTACCATGGTATGTTCTCACCACGGGACCAGCTATTCCCCATTGTGGAGTAAGAGTCATTTCAATTGACTCTTATGGTACTTAGGCTCTGCAAAGTGTAGCCTCCATACACTCTGTCACACTGCACTTTCAAAACACTACTGAGAGCTTTCTAACTCATCCACACCCACTGATCCTCTCATCCTCATTCAGTATCTCGGCAGTCCTGATTTAGTCAAGCATGCTCCAACACATTTTCATGCATAAAACAACCCATACACTACAACCAATTTAATTTTCTCCAAGAAAATTAAATTTTCCTCTTTGTTTTTTAGTTCATTTAATTACTTTGCTGCTGCTGTTCTCTCCAAATCACTTCTCGATCCTGACACACTGAACCCAGTAGCTCTTTGAAAGGCGAAGTAGTCTTATCACCTCTGCCTTCACTCAAGTTTTAATTCTTCCTTTCCCACTTCTCACTACTCCTTGATCAGTTTCTCTACCCTGAGGATAATGAAGTCTTGTTTTACCTTTCTCTAAGTCCATTGCATCTTCTGGGCTCACTAAGAGCTTTCTCACTGACATTGCTATGGTCTTTTCCCCTTCCTAGGTCTTGGGAGGGGACCACAAGACCTGGGCAGGTGAAAAAAAATGTATGCTTTTAGATACACACATATACATGCTTTAGGTACCTTAATTTTGCTTCAGTCCTTTTGTGGATCTGGATCCTAAGTTGAAACATAGGTTTAACTGGTATTTTTCATTTCCCGTG
>VWYK01092355.1:2945-14088 GCA_013399775.1 Semnornis frantzii | reverse complement strand
AAGCTATCTTGTGGCTTATCCTTCTCTATTTCCTGATTTCCCTAAATTACCAAAATTGCCCAGAAGCATCCTTGTGGAAATTCCCGACCAAATTAGAAGCTGTAACTAAAATTTGACAGGTTTTATATATAGTTTTGGGGCAGGGGTTTTCAGGAAAATAAAAATAACTATATTTTTATAATTCCTGCCTTGTCAAATCATTCCCAACTAAACCAGTAGGTTACTACAGTAATCAGTGGCCCTGCGCTTTCCTAATAACTTGCACAGCACAGCTGACACACAACTTTCTTCCATTCGAAAGTTTCTTCTTTGAGGCATCGAGGACTGAACTCCCACCACCTTACTGAGCCATCTAAAATGATCTATGCCTTCTGCAGAACAATCACCCAGATCACTGTCCTAGTGCAGCTGGAAAGACATATCCACAGGCAACCCACTCAGCCTATCCTGCATGGTTGCAACAGACAGAACGTGCCACTTTCTGCAGTATCCATGGGCTGTGGAGGGAGCCACGGAACAATGCTGGACAAGACGAAGGTATTTTAGATGTTTCTATGCAAGATGTGTGAATTATATTTCCCGAATCTTCTCCCAGTCGCTGATGGGAGGAGGAAAGGTGCTAACGCCTATGACTGAAGATACACAGGTAGGCTCTGCTGTATGTTGGGTTTGGAAACCTCTAATTTATGCCATGGTATTGCTGAGGGGCTCCTGTACAGATCAAGGCTTCTGTGCTATACAAACACAGAAAGAAATGGTGTTTCCTGAAAATTGCATGTTGAGAAAGAAAATCAGAACTGCTTTAAGATATAACTAAAAACTTGTATTATTTCACAGCAGCCCTGAAACAAGTCTTTAGCACTGCTGTGCTGAACTCTAAGCAAATATTTACAACCACCAATTGTATGGTGCATAAACTACAACTCCCACCATTAGCCAACCACTAGATATTGGTGCAGTGAGCATTTTTCCTAGAGGTATGGTTCAGAGAAAAGTTACTTGCTGCTGAAAAGGTCATGGTGCTGCATTCCTGGCTCTGGTAAAAGTTCCACTGAGCTCTGTCAGTGTTTTGCCTGAATACTGATGACAAGATTTGCGTTTCCCATCCCAAAGCTGCATTTCAGCCCTTGTGCCATTGCAACAGCCTTGAGCTGGGGAGTCCCCCTAGGTTTGGATTAGTTGCTTCTGCAGTAATCTCATATTGCTGAGGCACTCTAATCTCACGCACTCCACATGCTAACGCCGCATTTGTTTTGCCTGGGTAAACTCACTGTAAGGGAATTAGCAGCTTCTCCCCGGGCTGGTAGGGGGATGACTTTACTGCCATTACATTACAATGGGAGATTACAGCCGCGCTGGTTGCAGGCTGCTCTAACACAATTCACCGAAACAACGGCTCAGGAGGACTCGATGACACTCATAGAAACAGCTGCCTTGGGGAACCAGGGCTGCCCTGCCTGCACCCACAACACTGTGACTGGACCTTCACAGCCCAGCAGGCCTAGGAAATACAACACAGAACAGGAGAATCATTCCAGCTGGTAAAGACCTTTAAGAACATCATGCCCAACAAGTATCTAACTACCAAGTCTAGGGCTAAATCATGTCCCTCAGCATCACATCTCTGCCTCTTTGAAACACCTGCAGGGACAGGGATTCAACCACCTCCCCGGGAAGCCTGTTCCAGTGTTTGAGAAGCCTTTCAGTTACGAAGTGTCCTCTAAGATCCAACCTAAATGTCTCCTGGTGCAAACTGAGGTAATTTCCTCATGTCCTCCATCATCTGTTACTATGGAGAAGAGACCAACCTCAACCTGGCTCCAACCTCCTTTCAGAGTTGTAGAGATCAGCAAGGTCTCTCCTCAGCCTCCTCTTCTCCAGGCTGAACACCTCCAGTTCACAGAATCACAGAATCAAGCAGGTTGGAAGAGCCCTCCAAGCTCATCCAGCCCAACCTATCACTCAGCCCTAGCCAATCAACCGGACATGGCACTAAGTGCCCCATCCAGGCTCTGTTTGAGCACCTCCAGGGATGGTGACTCCTCCACCTCCCTGGGCAGCCCATTCCAATGCCAATCGAGTGCCTCTCTGTCAAGAACTTTCTCCTAACATCCATCCTAGACCTCCCCTGGCACAACTTGAAACTGTCCCTTAGCTGCTCCTGCCCAGCCCTGTTCTCCAGACCCTCCGTTAGCTTTGTTGCACTTCTCTGGACCTGCTCAGGCATCTTTCTTGTGGTGAGGCCCCAAAACTGCAGGCAGTACTGAAGAGGTAGCCTCAGCAGTGCTGATCCCAGGAGCACCATCACTTCCCTAGTGAACATAACACAGTTTCGCTATCTAATTAGAGATGGAAGAGATGCTTTCAGTGTTCAGTTCTACTGTGAGCAACCTCCACAGAGCACGGGAAAGCCCCAAACTAGAAATATGTGACATGAGCACAGCAAATCGGCCTGTGCCAGTCCATGCTGTGTTAGCTCACCATTCCCCAGGTGACAGGTTACAGGGTGGAAGGAACTCCATACTGCCAGCACAGTTCACCCTCTTCCCCAGCAAGTAAGCAAGTTTTCTAACTTCTCTGACTGCTGCTAGATCTACTTCACTTTAGTTGGCTACATTTTGAAGAACCTCACCACTCTGGATGTGTGTGATCTCTTAACTGGGTAGAAACTGGTCAAGAGATTTGAAAGCTGAAGAACTCCTGGGGGGAAATAGCTTAAAAGCATCACATACCCCTGCCTTGTCACAATTTTTCCTGAAACACAGTACTCTGGAGACCCAGAACAGTGGGTTAACACTGGCCTTCAGTGACCTACCTTTGCTCCCCAAACCATTCAGACACATGCACTTCCTTAAGAAGCCAAGTGAACATTGCTCTTCAGTAGAGCAACTAAGAAGCTTTTACACTACGTAAGTGAGAAGGAATACTGAAAGCAAGACTTTATATAAAGTTACAGCATGTGCTAGGAAAAAAATAAGAGCTTTAGCCATGCCTTATATAATTCTACAATCATAGAATGGTAAGGTTGGAAGGGACCACAAGGATCAGCCAGTTCCAACCCCCTGCCATAGGCAGGGACACCTCCCACTAGTACAGGTCACTCAAGGCCTCCTCCAACCTGGTCTTGAACCCCTCCAGGGAGGGAGCAGCCACAACCTCCCCGGGCAACCTGTGCCAGTGTCTCACTGCAAACAACTTCCTCCTAACATCCACTTTCAATCTCCCCTCTGCCAGTTTAAACCCTTTGTCCCTTGTCCTGGCATTACAAGACAACAAGAAAGAGAAGTTTCAGCAAAGCATGCACATGCATAGACCACAGCAGTTACACTGCTCAGAGGTTCCATGACCTAAAGGCAAAGTCACTTAAATTTTAAGAGAAATATAAACAGTACTACACATAAGTGAAAGGCCAATCTATTGACTCTCTGCCCAAAGAACCTCTGATGGTGAGCAGCTTGGTAAATGAAAAGCAAAGCTGGTAAAAGTTTACCTGAAAGAGCAAGTGAGAATTCTCACTGCTGCTCAGCTGGTGGCAGACCAGCTTCACACTGTTTGAGGCTCACATTCGTGCTCTACTTTGAGCCAGACGCATAGAGAACAGATTTCTTCCTCGCAGTGCAACAGCCACACCAGAAAAAAAGTGCAGCCTTTCATACTGATGTCACAGTATGGCCACACTTTTGGGACTGAAGCAAGTGGATGGGGTCCACACATGACGATGCACACACAGGGATATGGCCCAGAGGCAGAGCCCAAGCCACTCAGTGTGTCATACTTTGCAGACTTTGGGGTGCAGTGAACAGAACGGTTAAGACTTTTTTATCTTGTCTCTGTAAAGATAACAGTCTCAAAAATCTAGGCTTCTTCAAGCAAAGCCACAGCGAAGTTTCTTTTCCTCAGAGAAAAGTGAGACCAACATCCCCATAAGTGGTTTTTCATCAGCACCTCCTTTAGGAAGAACTTCAGGGGATTTTTCATTTTGGGCAGCTTCCAAAAGTACTCCTGATAAAAGGTCAGATAAGAATTCTCCTCTAGGGTCCAACGCTACATTAATTACATTTTATATGCACATATACAGTTTTTAGGCTAAAAGACAAGAACTGAAGTCTTATTATGCTATATGCAAATGCAGGCCAAGTCCTGCATGTTGATACACAGATTTGTATTCTTGAACTTAACAGCTCAGTTTTGTTCTCATGTGTGCCAGGCCACAAGCACATACTCTATTTGTTGCTAGAGCAAGAAGATACAGGGAAAAGGCTGTCCTTTTCCTGAGTGCTTGTCCAGCCTGCATTCCCTCTCAGTATCAGACTGAAACAAGCCTAAATCTAACTCTACCCTTACTGTTATTCTCGTTGACTTTATTTGGTTTCTCTCTAATTAAGGTCACATTTTCACATGAACTCAAACATGGCATTAAGCACGTTGGATGGGGCATTATCACTCACTCAGCAGCACCAAGAACCACAATCTTGAGAAATAATTATCCAGAAATAGAGAGAAAAGGGATGGAGGGCAAAGACACCGAAGAACAGACATCATCCTCCTCACCACAAGGATCTAAGCAAAAGGAGAAAGCTGTTCATTACAGCCTCCTGAGCAAGACTGGACATTCTTGGCCAGAAAAATCCAGATGAATGAAGCCCAAGGTCAGCTCTGTAGCAGAAGGTACCAGTCACTGACCCAGTGAGAACTGGGAAGCCATGCAGAGTGGGAAACTGCATGGAGATGGAACATGTTCAGTGCCTCATCCAGGATCGCAGAGTGCAGAAACTGGGATAAGCTCAAACCTTCAGAAAACCACTTTCTTTACTGGAGTGAGTGATGAGCATCATCCATGAGCAGTTTCCCACTACTGAAAAAAACTGTATCCCAAAACATAGAACCGATCTGAAGGATCACTGGAAAAAAAGTACCTTGAGAAAAGTGTGATGGTTTGGGAGTTACCTGTCCCCCCCATACTATGAAAATCCCCCAGGCTAGACTCAGCTGGCTGGAAGTTAAGGACTGAAGTTCTATTTACAGCTTAGCACAATGTACAAGCAGAGACAGACACAACAGACAGGAATAGTTACAGAGATAGACAAGTTAAAGGTAATACAGAAACACAATTCCCCTCCCAGAAATCAGAATCCCCAGAAGGGGCTCTCAACCACCCTTCCACCTTTTTTCTGCCCCTCTATCTTACCCCAGAGTTTGCCTTATGTGCAAGATGAGTTTGGAGGATGGGTTAGAAAGCAGAGGGATGAGTTGCGTTACACAGCAGAGCAAAACACACAGCAGCAAGAGACTCTCTCCCTTATCTATATTTGTGTCCTTGTTCTTATACATCTCAGCAAGCCTATGAGGGAAGTAGACATCACCAGTGTTTTTCTTTTCACAGTCTATAATCTTTTTTTATTAAAATATTCCAGTTAGCCTCAAACCAGCACAAAAAGCCTTCATGGTTTCTGCCGTGACTGCTCTGTATATAGCTGTGCTGAGGAATGGAAGCTGTATGCCCTCCTCAAGCTCCACTGCTGCTGTAACAAGAAACCAGCCCACAGAAGAAAAGTGTGAGCCAAGGGAAAGCTTAAAGCTGCTGAGTGCAGCTTACAGAGTATCTTTCAACTCAGAGACTGCTTTTATGGAGCTGGGACACTTCAACAGTTGTTAAAGTCAATGGCCTGTACAACTCCTGGTGCTTTAAGTTCTTGTCCTCAGCTGGATACAGAAGTGGAACAACCACGACAACCAACACACAGAAGCTGACAGGACTGCCAGGTCTCCTGCCTATCCTGGTTTCTTCCCAGGTACTGCTGAATCCTCAGTCATCACACGAATGGACACAGAACCCTGCCACTGCTCCCTCTTTTTGTATCACAGAATGTGGTATGAAAGAAGACACAAACCTTTTTTTCCAGCAAACTACTGATTATCTGGGATGTTTTGTTTGTTTTAAATCCCTGTTACTCAGTTTAAAGGGAATAACAAGGAACCAGTCCCTGCAGAAATGTTTAACAGCCCACAAGAGGTCAAGCAGTAAGACCAGAACCTCCTGGAAATAATCAGTCAGAAGCAGATCGCGGTGAAGAAAGAGTTAAATTGTTTTAATGTAGTGAGTGCCCTTCAGTAAGGCAAGACAAAGATAACTCTGGGACAAACCAATTTTCCTTTTACACTTTCAGGTAAGAGGTGAGATCCTGCAAGAGCTGAGTACCTCAGCAGGTAATGCACCATTCTTTTTTGGTCCTCCCTCCTTCACAGCAGTTACTTCAGGAGAAAAAGCCCTGAGGGTTTGGCTTCATGCAAAACCAAGGATTCAGAACATCTTTGCTTCTGAGATTCAACTGAAAAATTGTGATTTACTTAGAAGTGTCAAACAAGAGGTGATGGTGGTGGTGTTTTTTTCTTATCCGAGTAAATAGCTCTGCAGCACACTCCAGCCTTTTCTCCTAGGATAAAACACCTTTCTTGGCTTACTACCCACATGCCTATTTCTGTCAGATCAGAGACATGGCCATTGCTTAGAAACATCTGAGTTTTTTGTGACCAGCAGACGATGCTAAAGCAGAAAACCTATCCTATCAGTTCTGAGAACAAGAATACATCTCCTTATAGATCTCAGGGGATGAGGCACTCCCTTTCCCTTCCAGCACAGTTGCTAATGCAGTGAGTTGCAGACTCTCCAGAAATACATTAGGCTTAAATTCCAAACTGCTCTGAATCTAACCAGGGATCTGAACTTCAGCTTTCCACAACCTAGACATATGTCTGATCCTCTCCCTACCAGACACGTGGCCAGTCTGATACAAGTAGAAGTCCCATTTTTCTATTTTCATGAAACCTTATGATGCTGCAGCTTCAGCCTGCTAAAAAAAAAAACAAACCAAAAACCAAAAAACCAAAAAAACCCAACAACCAAAAACCAAACCCTTGTTCGATATTTTAAATTTAAATATTTTAGATCAAGCAAAGCAACAAATAAAATCCACAGAATGCTCAGAGAAATACTCTTCTAATAAACAGAACTTGTTGGTGCCATATGCTTCATAATATACTGATCTTCCTATGTGAAGAACATGCTGATGGCTCCCAAACCACAGAGGGAAGCAGTGACACTTGCTCCAGCTGCACCTCACATTAATTTAATAAGTTAGCACTGGCTGCCTATATGAAATGTAATTAAGCATCTGAATGCCATTGTTGCCACCTTTGATTACAACTACAAACAGGAATCTGATGATGGTGGCATGACGCAAATATTCTGTCTGTTAAATTGTGAGACATGAGAGGCATCCATAATAATAAATGACACTTACAAAGCCTTTCATGCAGCATCCCAAACCACCTGACAAAATGATGCAAAACTACCTATTAGCAGCACGGCTTCACCCATCGCTGAAACACAGCCCCCAGCAGAAAGAAGGCAGCAACCTTTGAACACTACACAACAAATTATGACAGAGCACTTGAGTAATGCATCCAGGATAGATCACAGGGGAATTCCTGACAAGCAAAACACAATTTTCCAGAAGCAAGTGACCTCCGGCTAAAAATGTTTGGTTGAAGAGTTATCACAAGCCTCTAGCCTGCTGAAGACACCAAAGGCACACCTAACAAAGAGCCCCAAGTATTGTACCTACAGGTTTTTTAGAGGTCATATATATGTTCAAGTACTTGCTAAGCACAAAAGGGCCTGAGCTCCTCATCAACAGGACCTGTAGGCTTCAGATTGGGACTAGGCTCACCCGAAGGCCAGACGGGCTGCAAACGCCCGAGGCGGCTGTTGGGCAGTGCGGGCGACAGCGCTGAAACGTTCCCGACAGGGAGACCCTGGTCCGGAAGCAGCGCTGCTGCCCTGCCCGGGCTGCTGCCAGGAGGAGGCACAGCAGCTGCCTCGCCTCCGTGTTGCGAAGGGCAGCACACTTCGGGGCACAGAGGCACTGCTGGGGAATAGAGCACAGCAGCACTCACAGGCCAGCCTGCAGCTCTGCTGCTCAGCTTTTTCAAGCATCGCGGAGGGGCTGCGAGTGCTTCCAGATGGAGAGGCAGCTGAAGGCAGCCTCGAACGTCTCAGTTTTGGATCGAGGCATTTGTTCCTTCGTGGAGACACCCTCAGAGACTGACGGGAGAGGCATAGCAGAGCGCACAGAGCTCCAATATTTAACTTGTGACTGTACAAATACTAAATACCAGCACTAATAATAGCAGCGTAGCGGCACTCGCAGCGAGGCTCGCCTGAGCTCGGAGGTTGCTCTGCTGGCAACCACCATCTGATCCTGCCAAACGCTGCCCCAGACAGGCAGAGGTGTTCCCCGCACCACGCTCCAGACCCACTGCGGCTCGGCCCGCGGGAGCCTTCCCTGCCCCAGCGCCGCTGCCCTGCCAGCAGCCTCCTCCCCCGTCCCGCGGCTGCTCCCCGTCTCACGCCAGCGGTGCCCTTCGCCGGGCCTGCGCTCGCCCGGACCGGGCTTCGCCTCAGCGCCTCCGTCCGCCGGAGCCGCTGAACCCAGACCTGTTCCCAGCCACCGACAGCTGCCCGGTTACAGACAGCCGCTAGCGGCCGCCGCCTCCGTCGCGCGCCGGCAGCGGAAGGGGCGGGAGCAGCTCTGCCCTCAGCTTGGCCAAGTTTCCCGGCCCAGACGCGTGCCGCACCGAGCGCGAGCCCGGGCCGGCTCTGGGAGGCNCCGCCCCGCTTGGGGCGGGACTTCCCTGCCGCGGCCCCGGGCGGGGACTGTCGGGCGAGCGGGTTGATTGCGAGAGCGCGGAGCTGGGGTTGGGGCCTGGGGTAGTCCCGGTAGGGCCGGGCAGGCGGCTGTGGAGAAGAGCGCTCCCCGCAGCCCCCGGCTGGTGCCGGGGCTCGGTGTCCGCGCTCGGCTCGCTGCCCGCCACCCCGGGACGCGCTCCACAGCTGTTGCCGCCTCTCGGCTAGAGGCGCTGCGGGTCTTGTGCCAGCTCCGAGCACAAGCGAGGACTGGCGGATGCCAGCGTCCTGCCTGCCTTTGCTCCTACCCCCGCTTGCACAGCAGGGAGGCGGCTCGCAGCCACTGAGTCATTTCGGGGCTGAGAGGTAGCTCTGATGGGATTCGCCCTTGCAATGCTCTTGCAACCGCTTCCCGGTGCCCTCAGAGGCGATGAGTGACAGCCGTCCTGGGCAAGAACGCAGGTGGCCAGCTATGACATGAGAACGAGCTGACATCCAGATCTCACACTTGCCACCCAGGAGTGTCTGATTTCCCAAGGCTCACAGCATCCCGTGTGGTGCTGTTCAGTTTTGTAGAAGTGCACACGAGTGGCAAAGGCACCGCGGGCGCTGAACTTCCGCAGGCAGGCACCCGTGCAGCAGAGCCGCCCTGTGGGCTGCGCGGAGGCGGCTCCCGGAGAGCAAACGCTGCCGGCTTCACCGAGACAAGCACCCGTGGTTCTCATTGCCATGCGTTCTGCTCGGACTCCCTCCCTGACCTCGGTACCGTGTTAGGCCAGGGGTGGTCCTGCCCCGGGCGCTGCAGTGCAGAACCTGTGGGTGGGCGTCGTGTGCCTGCCTGGGCACGGTGCTCACTACCCGGGCAGCTGCATCCTCCCCTTGTTTAGATCCCAGGCAATCCTGTGGTGCAGAAAGTGAGTGGGCAAAACTGGGAATGAAAGCTAACGCCTGCTGATGCCTGAGCCTTTTATAATGCTTCTTACAGTGAAGGACAAAAAGTGGAGGTAGTGGATGAAAAATGAGGAGAGTGCAGAAGTAAACAATTTTGGAGAGGTAGGAGGTGAGAAGTTTTGCTTTTGTAAAAGTGATGGAGAAATGGAACTTTGGCCTTAAAAAAAAAAAAATAAAAAATAGCATGGTCGGATTACTGAACCTGAAAGACAGAGTCCACAACGACTGGTGATGTTGGAGGGGGGAGTGCTCGACCTTTAGGAGCTCAGCCAAAAGTGGAATTACTGCCCGGCAAAGGGAAGGGAAGGCCTGAAGGTGAAGCAAGTGGAAAGCTTGAGATCGTTGGAATTAGCAGCCAGCCACCACCGATGTGCAGCAGCCATTACTGCCCATGGCTGGCTGGAGGTAAGCTGCTGGGACAGCTCCAGCTGCCAGCCTCACTTCTTTTCCTTTGCTTCTCATACAAAGCTGAGTGTGGGTCCTGCAAAGATTAAGTGGAGACATGAAAGCCTGTCATTTAGAATGCCTTGTGTTTCCATGTCTTCATATTTCTGGGCAATCAATGCAGGAGAAATTATGCATGAGGGCTTTGTTAAAAATAGTCATGCAGTGCTTTATGGGACATCATTTGTCACTGGCCATATCAAACCTGTTTTGAAAATTTGTGATGAATTTTACATTAGACCTGCACTTCTGCATCTGTTTTTGTGTTTTAAAATACAAAAGCAGCATTAAAACATGGGTAGGTACAATGTAATACCCTATTCAATCTGCATTTTTGCACACACAAAATGAGCTCCTCTTTAAAGCAATCTTCAGGATGTCCAAATCAAAGTAAGGTGCCATAATTTTATTGTTTTATGTCCTTGACTTCAACCTGCTACAAGACAGAGGCTTGTAAACACTAAGTAATGAGACTGTCTCGTTCAGACCAAATGTGTAGTGAACAGTGAAAACAAGTCAGCATCTGGCAGAGTCTATACACATGACACCACACTCACAATTTAGATGATGTACAGCCTTATGTAATGTATCTGGCATTTGGATCCCCTTTCCCAAGTTGCAAAACCAGGCTGTGGGCTTCCTAGAAATGTTGAATGTTGCCACATTAAATGGCTCACAAAACTGGGGGGGGGGGAATTACCCTCTCCTGAGCCCCTCGGTGATGCTGCTCTGCAGAACCAGAAATCCCAGCATGGTGGGGGCTGGAAGGGATGGAAGGGAGTTCTGGAGATCACACAGTCCAACCCTCTGCTAAAGCAGGGGCAGCCACATCTGGTTCATCCAGCAGGGGTAAAGGATACAAAATGTACTCCTTCAGGGAAATAATTTTCTTGATCATAGAATCATACAATGATAAGGTTAGAATGCACCTCAAAGATCATCCAGTTCCAACTCCCTGCCATAGGCAGAGACATCTCTCACTAGTACAGGTCACTCAAGGCCTCATCCAACCTGGCCTTGAGCACCTCCAGGGAGGGAGCAGCCACAACCTCCCTGGGCAAC
>VWYK01092347.1:1361-11931 GCA_013399775.1 Semnornis frantzii | reverse complement strand
CCAATCCATTAGAATCCATACAAGAAACAACAACAAAATCCACCTCATTATTCCAAGAAACAAGAGGGTAAAGAAGAGAACATCACAACATATCCATGTAAAACTAATGATAGCTGCAATCTCTACAACATATTGTTCAAAGGTGACACCTTCCTTCCAGAAACATATCATGTTAAAATTGCTATCTGCTCTCTGTTGGCAAAATCTACTCCCCTGACACACTGTCTGCGTGGTAAGAAAGTTATGTGAAGCTGCCTGCAACTTCACATAGCCCAGGAACAGTTATCATTGCATGAGGTAAACAGTATGGAGAAAAGAGTGAAGTAACTCAGGACAAAACGGGGTGAGCTGCTCTGCATATTAGCTGCCCCAAATATATTTCTGACTTTGGGGCTCCTCAGCATTGTTCAGAGTCAAAAAATAAGTTTAAAAAATTAAAAATAGTGTAGGGGTCAATTAAAAGCATTATCAACCCTTACCAACATTCTTTTGGGAGTAGCTGTTGTGTTGTGCTGCTGTCAGAGTGCTGAAAATCATTTGCCCACTGGGCATATGTTGATTCGTTTCTACCAAACGGCCAACCAAGAGATGAAAGTTGATGAAAACCAATCATCATCTTAGTTTCACGTGGTGGACTGTATTTTTCTTTAGAGATAGAAAAATGAGATTGACTTCAGCAGTGACTTTCCACTTCTTTTTCTTCTGTATTGCAGCCAGGTTTAAAGTTTGGGTTCAAAGGATGCGCATAACGATCTTGGGACTCTGTTCTGACATTAATGCTACCATTCATGGCACTTCACAGCAAAAGATTGATGGATGCTCTCCTAATTGATGTCTGCTTAAGTCCAGGCACAATGCAATGCTGTTCATACTTAAAATCTCTAATAAAACACCCTTCTTGTTCCCTTTCCCTTCCTAATTCCATCTCTCCATTCTAGCTTTGTTTCCCCTTTCCTCTTTCCCCTCGCTATAGTTCAACCTCAGGATGAACAAGCACATGCACCTGCAGGTTCACCATAAAAATACTCTGTGCCCCTCCTTGGTTTTGAAAGATTCCTGACCATTTGGTGGCTCTGTCAGTAGCACAGCTCCAGTCAGACTTGCTCTTCACTGCAATCCTAATGGGCAATTTCAGGCTCAGGATGAAGAGTAAGACAAACAGGCAAATGGCCGCAAGCATGCAAGCTTGAAGGGGTTTCATTGTCAGCTCATTATAGCTCCACTAATGAGATTTCCATCCAATTTGTGGGATAGCAGAGCTCAGCTCAAAAAAAAAAAAAAAAAAAAAAAGGGGGAAAGACAAACAAAAAAAGGGGTATNNAAAAAAAAAAAGAGGGACAGAGCTACCAATACAGTAGGATTAGTATGCCTTATTAAAAAAACCTAACCTTTGTTAAATGAGGACCCAGTGGTTAGGGCAGGGTCCTTATACACTGACACAACACAAGGAACAATTGCTGGATTATTTACATTGCACTCAGCTTGGCAGAGTTGCTGGAGTGATGTAAAACTCACACTTAGGCAGTAGCAAAGGCATACTTTATGTACACCCAGTAAAGCACAGTTAGTAAGAGTCTTTCTAGCTAGTAAAAGACCAATGCTGTTTATGAAAATGCTTTTACAATGGTTGCATAAATAGTGAATAGAAATGGAGATCCTGTGATGCTGGAACAGAAACTGGTGAGGAAATGCTTTCCACAGTTCTGTGGTTGTGCAATGGAGACTGAAAAACTGAAAATGCAGAGGTTCTGTAAATGTAACAAAAGTTAAGCGGCAGAGTTTTGCCATCTGCGCTCCATGATTGCTAACCTTCAAGCCTCAGCTGTAGTTGTATTTATTACTTACTGAGGTATAATTGTTTCTTTGGATTAACCCAATATTTACATAACCCCCCCCTGAAATACAGACTAACCTCTTTGAATTCTGAACTCAGTAACTAAAGGTGATTACATAACTATTCAAACGTGAAGGTATACATTTCATCAGGCCTTTTATAAGCACACATCCAGCAGTTATAACAACAGCTATAAATTCATTTCATATCTACCAGAAGGAGATCCAAGTTCCCCAAACTCTGTTGCCTTTGCCTTCAGCACAAAGGTTACAGATGGGGGGTTGGAACTAGATGATCTTTGAGGTCCCTTCCAACCTAAACCTTTCTATGATTCTATGTCGTTCTCCGTGTTGTGAGGGCCTTACTCTCCTGAACTTCTGAAAGCAAAGCAATATCCAAAGCAAGAACTAACATTTGTCCTCTCTGAACATTGCTCTGTCTCCATGGAGGCAGATATTTCTGTCTAAATCCACGTGATTTTCATTTTTTTAAACTGCAAAGCACTGTAACAGGATTTTTTTTTCACAGTAACAAAACCTGGGATCTGTAACCAAATGGAGTCAGCCTGGTTTAATCAGGCTATCAATCACTCTGTAGAAACTAGAGAGGAGGTAAATATTTTTTTTCCCATCTCCTGCAAAGGCACAGAGCATGCAATCAAAATTTCTTAGTGTTGAAGTGGATGAAATTTGGCATGGGACTTCCACCAGAAGGTGGAAATACTGTGCTCTGCTACTTAATCCAGCGCAAGTTCATTTGTAAGCCATGCTAGGAAAAGGTAAAGCTACATTTAGGGAGCTTCTCAAAAAATGCTGGAGGGTAGAGAGATCATTAGAATGTCCTACCAGGCTGCTAATCAATCAGCCCTAACCAGCATTTATTGCAACATCTTGAAACTGAAGACATCTGTCAGTCATATAAGGCACTCTCAAAGTGGCAAACACATACCTCAGTCTGTCGTTTTTCACTCATTGCACACCAGCAAGGCCAGCTGCTAGCTGGAGTGCCCCAGTAAGCACTGGACTTGGCAAGGAATCATCCATGCCACAGACCCTCTGGGCAACAGGAGAGCCGTGCAGCTGGACGCAGATTTCTTGAGCTGTGTTCCTATGTACTAAGCGTGATCTTCTTTGCAATAAATTATAGCTTGCTCTTAAAGATGTTTCAGAGATGAGTATGCCACACGAAGGATGTGATAGCCCCCAGCAAAAGTGGAAACAGAAGACTGTATCAGAACGGTGGTGTTTCCAAATGCTTTAGTGACACAAACTGAAACGACTCTGAGTTTGTGTCTAAAATAAAATGGCTTAACTGCAGACAAATCTTGCAGGGATTGCTTGTCTCATTAACATTTTCCTCAAGGCAATCCACTGTCTGCCTTGTTGTTTAACCCACATATATGCTGGGAGATCTATTCAGTGTAATACTTTGTGTATTTTAAAGCCTGCCCGGTTGTATTTCCACCCTGGCCTGGAGGCCAACAGTTTGCCCGAGTCGCACATTACTACCTTCTGGCAAAGTGATGCTCAAAGGAAAGTGGAGAGATGTGCTGTTTCTTTGGAGTCTGAAAGTAGCTCTAACTGTTTGGTTTTTGTTTTTTTTTTTTCTTTTCACAGATCAGTGCAACAGTTTTATAGTTTAATGAGGAAAGAAGCCACCACGAGCTGCATTGGCAGCATGCTCACTGTGATGTCTGCAGTGTGAGAACACAGCAAGGAGAACGAGAGAGTTGGGGGATCTCTCAGTTAAGCAGCATTAAGTCAGAAACAAATGGAGTTCCAGTTATGGATTTGTATATGTGTAAAATCTACTGGCTATAGGGTACCATGTTAGCATATACCTTTTTTCAAAACAGAGAAGTTAGTTGTTTCTCATCTGCCTCTTAGTTGGTTTTCACCTTAACATGAACAGAGTGAGGGCCTTGGCATGTTCCTTGTGCAGTCCAAAGGAAAATGAGCAGCTTACAATGCCTTTGTGTCTATGTTGGTTTGGAATCACAGTCCAGGGCTGAAAATAATTCAGATGTGGAAATCCTCCTTATTCTGCAGCACACCAGACTATTTCCCAAGGGCTTCAGGATTGGGTTAATAGTCTCAAACTATTCTGGATCAACGCACATGTCAAGCACCATTACTACTCTCTTGTTCAAGAATGCATTGCTGAAGGAAGCAGCACAGAACTGTAGGTGTGGAAATTAAGAACTTTGAGAGAGTTCATGTTCTCCCAAGGAATTAGGTTCATCTCCATGCATTTTCCAGAAAATCAGGTCACTAACTCACTTTAAAAATTTCCTGTTTCTCAAAGACCCTTGCAATAATCATAAAGGGATTCCTTTCAACAGACCATCTTCCCTTGGACTTTATTAGAAAAGTTATAGTATGAATTTGCTTCATATCTGCCTGAAAGGAACCTCTTAGTGATCAGGTTACACTTCATTTTCTTTCACCTGAAATAAAGTGCTCATGTGGAAACTGTCAGTGTGGAACTTGGTGTGCTGATCTGTCTGTGTAAGGTATGATTGTCTCATTGCTTGATTTGTATGAAATGTGAAGGACAAGTATGGCAGAGGAAACCTCTTCTGCCAAGAACACTTTGCTTTGGTTTTCATAGAATGGTTCAGAAAGGAAGGGAATTTTCCAAAGAATGGACCAAAAGTGTAGCAATTAGGTTTTAAAGCAAGTGTCTTCCTGCAAACAAAGAATTTGATCTGTGACTACAAAATGAAGGAGAAAAAGTACTTCTGAATTCTAGTTAGCAGCCATGTGGTGAAATAAACCTATAAACTACTTGTCAGCTTGTCAACAGACTAGGAAAAAAGGTTTCAAAATAAACATAGTTCCCTTCTTTTCTCTACACCTGCTTTATGAACAGCTTTTTACATTCAAATCTTGTAGATAAATAGTTGACTTGCTTTTACATTAGCATAGTTTACACCATGACTGATTTTGCTACAACTGGCTGACAGCAAGATTGCTTTAATCCAGGGCCAGAGAACACTATTGTGGTGCCCAGAGCCCTGGGACAGAGCCTTGGGTGTGAGATAAGAAATTGTGTCAGGCTGGGGGCCATGGGACTGGGCAGGGAAGGTGCCCTAGCTGTGGTTGGACTCAATGATCCTAGGGGGCTTTTCCAACCTGTTAAATTCTGTGATTCTGTGCCCAGGCACCAGGACATAGCCTGAATATAGGCTACCAAACTTACAGTGGGTGCAGTCAGAGCCAGGCTCTCCAAAGAGCATTCATTGGTAGTTTAATTAAACACTGGAGCTCGAGAGCTAAGGATCCTTATTCTACGACAGGGCTCCTGTGTGGCCATGCTAATCATGCTCACTGTTTCCTGGGATAAGAACTGTTCTGAGGGTGTGTGGCATGGCAGACAGCAGTGGATTAGAGAGGTCACTGAGATAGCTGTAAACAGGAAGGACAATCAGTGCTGATCATGCTGTGAGCCTGGACCCTAACACATCTGTACTGCTTCTGGCTAGCTTGATTATCTTTGCACTCCATTTCAGTTTAAACTGAAGGCTTGTCCTTACTAAGGTAACATCCACCACAGGTAAATCACTTTGGAGGTCCCTTCCAGTTCAGACCAGGGGCAAGTGTAGAGTTGTGCACCTGGGTAAGAACAATCCAATGAATCAGTGTAGCTTGGGGACTGACCTACTGCAGATCAGTGAATGGGAGAGGGACTTGGGAGTCCTGGTAGATGGCAGGATGGCCATGAGCCAGCAGTGTGCTCTTTTGGCAAGGAAGATCAATGCCATTCTGGGGTGTATTAGAAGGGCTGTGGTTAGTAGGTCAAGGGAGATTCTCCTGCCCCTCTACTCTGCCTTGGTGAGGCTTTATCTGGAGTATTGTGTCCAGTTTTGGGCCCCCCAGCTCAAGAAGGACAAGGAGCTGTTTGAGAGAGTCACAGAGCCACAAAAGTTGAACATCTTCCTTATGAGGAGAGCCTGAGGTACTTGAGGCTTTTTAGTTTGGAGAGGAGAAGACTAAGAGGTGAGTCAGTAATGTTTATAAACATGTAAGGGATGAGTGCCAGGAGGATGGAGCCATCCTCTTGTCAGTGATGCCCAGTGACAGGACAAGGGGCAGTGAGTGGAAGCTGAGGCACAGGAGGTTCCATGCGAACCTGAGGAAGAATTTTTTCCCTGTGAGGGTGACAGAGCACTGGAGCCAGCTGCCCAGGGAGGCTGTGGAGTCTCCCTCTCTGGAAATAGTCAAGAACCATCTGGATGCATTCCTGTGTGATCTGCTCTGAGTGATCCTGACCTGGCAGTGTGGCTGGACCAGATGATCTTTTGAGGTCCCTTCCAGCCCCTGACATTCTATGATTCTATGGCTCTGTGATGTATTCCTGTGTGTGCAACTAGTTCTTCTAATTTAGGCAGCAGTGCCTGAACCTCAAGCAGTGGCACCTCTACCCATGGCAGAATCACACTCCTCGCTGGTTTCAGTGACCCTGCTTATTTCAGACTGAGCTACCACTCAGCAGTTATGACAGTCACACTTTGGTCAATTAAGAAAAGCAGGTAGAAACTTTTGAAAATGTAAAGAAAATTTCAAATTTCCTGCAATTGTTTTGCACTTGCAGTTGGGACTCGAACCAGACCTCTTTGGTGTGCTACAGATTTTGGGAGGTGTGCATAGAACTGCATTGTGGAAGTCAGCTGGGACAGAGATGGGATTTTGAGAGCTTTAAGGAACAAACAAGAAGACAGGGTAAAGAATGGTAGGTCTGGGATTGTGGAACAGTCACAGAAAGATCATAGAATGGTTTAGATTGGAAGGGACCTCAAAGCTCAGCCAGTTCCAACCCCCCACAATAGGCAGGGACATCTCCCACTAGAAAAGGTCACTCAAGACCTCATCCAGCCTGGCCTTGAACACCTCCAGGGAGGTTGTGGAGCACAGAATGACAGAACATCATCTTTGATCACATCCTGTGATTCTGTGCTCCACAACCTCCCTGAGCAACCTGTGCCAGTGTCTCACCACCCTCACTGGAATGGACTCCTTCCTAACATCCAGTTTCAATCTCCTCTCTTCCAGTTCAAACCCATTACCTCTCATCCTGTCACTTCAAGATCCTTCTTCTGGCTCAGCACTCAAGCACCTAACTCTTGTGGCTCTTGTATTATCTTACATTTAACAATGGACAATGCCACTGAATGAAAGAGTTTGGTTACATCTTTGTTCCAGATAAAATTTCAGGCTCCCTGAAGGAAAGAGTATTTTTATCAGCTCATACCTGGTGTGTGTTCTAAAAGATCACAGTGATGAATGTACAGGAGCTGCTTTTATTTTTTAAAGTTTTTTTGATTCAGCATCAAGGAGATGATTCTGCAGCCAGTGATAATTATGCAGAGAAAATCCTGGGGTTTTAGTTGCAAACATAAAACAGTGCAATAATCCCTATGGGCTCAATGACTGCAAGAATCTAGGTTAACCAGACCCAGGCATCCCAACCAGCACTAATTCTGTGATCTTAGGGTGCAGGCTTTTATAGGTTTTATTTTCCAGAATCTGACATCTCTGTACTATCTCAAGTGGCTGAGTCCTTTCAAGTGAATGACACAGACAAAGCTTTGCTGCTCTATAAGAAGTTGCCTAGAAACCATCTATACCATGGTGGAATCATAGCTTCACTTTCATTAGTGACTTTCAGAAGCAAAACTGTTTCTTTTCACTTGTGAGGTTACTAGCAAGGGCCCAAAGTGGTGATGGAATTCAGACAGGGCTGGTCATGATAGTACTAAAGGACTACTTTTAGTGTTACTACACACATTGTCAGTCTACTCATGTCCTCTCTTTTCCTGACCTCAAGCAGTCAGCAATTGAAAAGTCAAGTCTGGATGGGTTGGGGAAGTCAAGAGGCTTTTTGCAGGCCCTTATAGTTTTCAGCCAACACCACATTTCATCTTGGCTCTAGTCATCTAACAGCAAATCTGCCCAGCCAAAGGGGAGACATCCTGGCTCATTTGTAAACAGAATATTGTCTTATCCAGGCTCCCTTTCCATAAAAATTGGAATAAATGATCTTTTGAGGTACCCTTCAGCCTGAGCTACTCTATGATTTTATGATTCTATGACATTTCTTTTTTATTAGGCCTCAAGCACACAGTCTGGTTCCCAGGTTTTGCTGCTGCTGTTGGGATTTTGTGCTCAATCTGTAAAGAATACAGTGTCCTCACAGAGGGTGCTCAGTGTAGGTCACCTCTACTTTCACCTCCCAGCAAGCTCCTCTGCTATGTGTAGCAATCTTCTGATTGAGAGTAATTTTTCTGCAACTAAGAAATGGTCATCTGGGCTTTTTTAATGCAGTGTGTTCAACTAAGAATCTCACATGTGCCTTCTTGTATTCAAGCACTGCTTTGTACAATGTGGTAGTTTCAGCTTGTCTCTGGATCTGTCTGATTTCCCTTCATGCTGAGCAACATCTTAGCATTTACACACAACCTCCCTGAGCATACTCTACTATTGATATCTTCATGGTTTTGAAGGTTCATCCCCTTGTGTGCCAGATGCTCAGTCAAACACGGAATGAGACAATGACACTGCAGTCTTCTTGTGGATTCCACAGCAAATAAATATCAGAGTATTCATTTGGCATTCTAAAATACTGAAAAATCACAGAATCATAGAATGGTAAGGTTGGAAGGGACCTCAAGGATCAGCCAGTTCCAAGCCCCTGCCATAGGCAGGGACACCTCCCACTAGCACAGGTCACTCAAGGCCTCCTCCAACCTGGCCTGGAACCCCCCCAGGGAGGGAGCAGCCACAACCTCCCTGGGCAACCTGTGCCAGTGTCTCACCACCCTCACTGGAAAGATCTTCCTCCTAACATCCAGTCTAAATCTCTGCAAGTTCAAACCCATTGCCTGTCATTGCAAGACTTTGTCAATAGTCCCTCCCCAGCCTTCCTGTACCCCCCTTCAGATCCTGGAAGGTTACTCTAAGGTGCCCTGGAAGCCTTCTCTTCTCCAGGCTGCAGAGCCCCAACTCTCCAGAACTGCACACAGGACTGCACCCAGGACTGCAGCTGGGGTCTGAGGAGAGCAGAGCAAAGGGGCACAATCCCCTCCCTTGCCCTGCTGCCCACACTGCTCTTGCTGCAGCCCAGCACACAGTTGCTGTCTGGGCTGCACTCACACTGCAGCCTCATCTTGAGATTTTCATCACCCCACACCCCCAGGGCCTTTTCCTCAGGGCTGCTCTCAGCCATTCCCCACCCAGCCTCTATGTGGCTGTGTTCAAGTTGAAGTAGTTATTAGATGCAATAATTGCAGCCCCTGAATTCTCAGCAGCTAATGTTTTCCAAAACCTACTTTTGATCAAAAATAAACAGCAGCATCATACACTTTTAGGAGAATTCTCCTGGCTAATATATTGAAGCTCTACATGGGAGTCAGTCAGACTATCTTTTTATTTAGTGGAGTGTAACAGCTACTGCTTCATGTATTCATATAAAATAGGCTCCCTAATACTCTGTTCTTTTCCACTAAATAAAAAAACATTCAACCTTGGCCAAGTCAGATGTGGAGTCACTTTTAGTGTGCATCTTTCAATATAAGGGGCTGAGGCAAAATAAAAGCTATGGAGTGGTTTTATGGAATCATAGAATGCATTGAACTGGAAAGGACCCTTGAAGGTCATCCTGTCCAACCCCCCTGCAGTGAGCAGGGGCATCTTCAGCTAGATCAGATTGTTTGGGGCCCTATCAATTCTGACCCTGAATGCCTTCAGGAGTTGGGCCTCCACTGTCTCTCTGGCCAACCTGTTCCAGTTTATCAGTACCCTCAATATAAAGAACTGCCTCATAACATGGAGCCTAAATCTCTCTCCCTCCAGTTCAAAATTATTTGGTTTGTGGAACATAGAAATAGATGATGTAGTTTTATCCTGGCAATGGAATAAGATTAGAGAAAACAAAGATTGTACACCAGGGCTCTTAGTACACATGAATAACAAGGTAACTGAATGAGCAAGTGCTACAACATCCAGAATAGCCAGCACATGCAAGGGTAAGGAGTTTAGAGTGCCATGCAGGTTTGCATCAACAGGCATCCTATGAAAAGTCAGCTCAGTGTCAACAATGGCCAAAGAAGGAACTAATCTACAGATTGAATAAAGAATAGGCTAGACTGTTAGCTTGGCAAGTTACATCAGGGCATTGTATAAACAAGCAGTACCTCCTCAGTGGGCACACTGATCATCTGTGGCTACCCTATCTGAAAGCAAAGACAGTAGGTAGACAAAGGGTTTACTGACAGCTGGTAACTATAATTAGTGTGATGGTTTGGGAGTTACCTGCCCCCACACACAACGAAACCACCCAGGCTAGACTCAGGCAGCTGGAAGTTAAGGGCTGAAGCTCTGTTTACAGCTCAGCACAATGTACAAGCAGAGATATACACAACAGGCAGGAATAGTTACAGACATAGACAAGTTAAAGGGAATACAGAAACACAACTCCCCTCCCAGAAACCAGAGTCCCCAGGAGGGACTCCCAACCACCCTTCTACCTTCTTCCCACCCCTCTGCCTTACCCCAGGGTCTGCTTTACATGCAAGGTGAGTTTGGAGGATGGGCCAGGAGGGTTAGAAGCAGAGTTGTTAGTTGGGTTACACAGCAGAGAGGCCAGAAGACACAGCAGCTCCCAGAGAGACTCTCTATGTTATCTGTGTTTGTGTGCTTGTTTTTATACATCTCAGCAAGCCTATGAGTGAAGCAGACA
>VWYK01092346.1:7759-19577 GCA_013399775.1 Semnornis frantzii | reverse complement strand
GGCCCAAAACTGATCCCAGTATTCCAGGTATGGCCACTCCCTCGCCACAGAAGGTTGCTGCAAGCATCTGGTTGAGAGTCTTTCCTAGCATTGATTTAGCAAAATGAATCTGAAAGGAGCAGTTTAACTTTGATCAACCGAGGACAACGCCCACAAGAATGTTTTGATCAAATTACATCAAATTTTTCTGATTGCACAGTGCAATTGTTTATAAACATGGCATGAAAGAATATTCCCTGCTTATGAGTGGCAAGAAAAACATTTCCACGAAGCCTCCAAGAGATTTGCATGCACATGAAATACAAGATCAATCTACTACAGAGTTTGACATGCAAGGACTTTATGTTTATGCTTTGCCTGATGTTTAGCACGCTGCAGTGCAGCAAACAGAAAAGTGTAGTTGAGCTGTCATGTAAGATAATTGATTTTGACAAGACTACAAGTTAATTCGTCACTATTTTGCAACAACTTATTTNCTATTTTGCAACAACTTATTTGGAAATTCTTTGCAGCAGTGTCCCAGAGGACAGCATGTAATCACTTGTAAACTGAAATTAGGTCCAGAGTTAAATATCATTAAATCTCAGGTACAGCCAGAGCTCAGCATGTGACTACTAATGTGTTACCTTCCCTATTACATCAAGGACACAACTGTAGCTGAGGTTATGGAGATTATTGCTCAAGTTGCAAATTGCTTATAACTAGAGAATTAAGTTGAGATAAATTTTGAGGTAGCCTACAAATGGGTGTAAGAGAAAAAGATAGCAGATGGACAGCTGAAAATCATTAACGTCCCTCTGTACTCACATTTTCTTGCATTTCTCTTGCCCATACACACCCAAACCCCTAAGTGAAATAAAATAGAGAGGATCATTAAAGCTCATCTTTGTACTAACACAAGCAAATTAGCCAGCCCAATATTTTATTATAATAGAGGATGAAGGATTGGTAGATATTTTAAAACTGTATCATGAAGACCATATTGTTTGACAGTTTTATTTGAGACTGTTAAATATTAATTGTTGGACAAAAGAGCGCATTAAAAAATCATGTTGGATACAAATAATTCAACTCCCTGCAACTAGAAAGAATATTTACATATCTACCTGCTCTCAAGCTACAGCTGATGGTCTCACTTTGACTAGGTTTTGGAGGTCCTGAGAGCAATTTCTATCAGTAAATGCAAAGCCAGAGTTAGCATTTGACTGAGTAAAGCAAAGGTAGTGCACACAGTCACAACATGGAATCATAGAACTTCAGAACTGTTTAAGATGGGAAAGACCTGTAGGATCAAATCCAACTATCACCCATCTCTACCAAGTCTGGTGCTAAACCATGTCCCTCAGCACCACATCTCTACCTCTCTGAAACACCTCCACGGATGGGGATTGAATCATGTCCCTAAGAATCCTGTTCCAGTGTTTGAGAACCCTTTCAGTGAAGAAGTTTCTTCTAATACTCAACCTAAACCTCCCCCAGTGCAACTTGAGATAATTTCCTCTCATCCTATCACTTTTTCCTAGGGAGAAGGGACCAACATCCACCTGGCTCTAATTTCCTTTCAGGGATCAATGAGGTCTCCTCTGAGCCTTATTTTTCTCCAGCCTGAATGACGTCAGTTCCCTCAGCTGCTCCTCATAAGACCTGTTCTCCAGAACCTTCACCAGCTATGCAGTATCATAGCCAGCTTGTGACACCAATTACAAGTAGGTACCCCTCAACAATTTCACACATTTCAGCCCACGACCTCTGTGCTTAAGGTCCTTTTGGCTGGTAGAAAAGGTTTATCCATGGGTGCTGCTGCTGTTACACAGACTGCTTCCTGGAACTCCCCACCTACGTAAAGATCAATCTGGTTGCCCTCTGTCTCACAGTGATGGAGCTCCTCACTCTGCTGAAGAAATAGAGCTGCTTGGAAGTGGTTGTGATTTATGAAGTATTTGTGTCTGGAAAGGGCAGTGAGGAGGCCCCTTCAGGGCTATACAAAGTAGGTTGCAGAAGCTGCAAGCTCTTCTTCCTCAGGGTATGAACTTTGCACTTGGAAAAGAAAGACCTATCCATGAATAATTTGATCTCTGATGTGCTTCACCAGGAACTAAACTGAGACTTCACCAAGATCCATCTTGTTTTCAAATAGACAGTGCATTACAGTCAGAAGAACTCCTTAATTTCACTAACGACTTTTTAATGATCATAAACAAACAAAAGGAGCTAGGTAGGTGCCATGTGCCAGGAGAGACTCAGTGCAGTATATGCTCAGAGTCAGAAGACTAATCAGCCCACCTGTTCTCAAAACCTGCCAGCATCTGAGATTGGTTTGGGTTCAGTTCCTAAAGAAGTGGAGACTCTGTTCATTCTAATTAGGCTTCTGGAGCAAGGACACCTGTACTGAAAAGCCCTCAGAAAGGAGGCTCAGCTGGTAACTCTGAGGCCTTTCAGCAACAATCACTGATCTCACAGAAATGGTCCTTCGCCCATTATGAGAACTAAAGTGAATATAAATCCTCCTGTGTCTTATAGACTCTGATTTCCGGAGGTTTAGAAAATGCCTCATAAACCTTTATATATGTCTCCTTTCCCCCCCTCTTCTCCTCCCCCCTCTTAGTGTTCAAATATAGAAATACATTGCTCAGGTCCCCAGAGGTGTCAGCCTGGCATCCTTTGCAAACCTTGAATTCAGGTGACACAGATGACATCAAATAAGTGCTTCTGATTGCCCCTCTCTGTTTTCCACTATTATGTGAGAGGGAGACCACAGTGTGACACCAGTGGCATACTTGGTAGTTTCCACTGAAACAGTGACTCAGCTAGGAGAGTAACTACACTGTGATAGGTGTTATTTAGATGCAAAGCCTGGGAAAAAAAGCTGACTGTTATTTTGAAATACATTAAAGGAATCTTTTAGTGGTATGAAATGGTGTAGCAGGCTTTTAGCCAAGCTACCTAAGCAGCACCAGAGCAATCTAGGGAAGGCAGGGAATAACAGAGAACTTCAGGTACTAAAATCCAGCAATGCTCTGCTTGACAGCTATTTCCTTGCTTTGTTGCAACATCTTACTGTGGGTAAAACAGTAGGAAGCTCCTTGAAACCCACTTTACTCCCTGCCCAGTGGATAACGTAATCAGGAAGGCAGCTCACTGATCTCAGGAAGCCTCTACACAAACAAGCCTGTTGCCTCTGCCTACTTTGTAAGGCAGAGTGGTGGTGAAATCAAGGGTATCTGACTATTTTTCCACCCAGGAGTTAGGTGGCATTAAAAGAAATAAGGCAAGAAAGTGAGAAAAAAAGAATGGATAAAAGCAGAAAGCAAGGGAGAAAAACAGTTGGACAAACGGTAGAGCCTGTGTCCAACACAAAGGGATCATCCCTTAACTGCAGCCTCATGTGGTAGCAGCATATTATGACCAGGATATTTACAAGGTTGTAATGACAGGACAAGGGGCAATGGGTTTAAACTGGCAGAGGGGAGATTTAGACTGGATGTTAGGAGGAAGTTCTTTACAGTGAGGATGGTGAGACACTGGCACAGGTTGCCCAGGGAGGTTGGGGCTGCTCCCTCCCCGGAGGTGTTCAAGGCCAGGCTGGAGGAGGCCTTGAGTGAGCTGTACTAGTGGGAGGTGTCCCTGCCTATGGCAGGGGATTGGAAGGGGATGATCCTTGAGGTCCCTTGCAACCTTACCATTCTATGATTCTGTGATATTTTTGGAACTGGTAATGCCAGCTATACCTCAATATAAACCCCAGCTCCATTTCAACAAGGAAAAATCTTAGCCTGCTTTCTAGCCTGCATTTATCTGAGAGACAAAAAAGTTTTAGTAATGTGACATTGTTCAGTGTGAGTTAGTTTCTGTAATGAGATGCAGAACAGCTCTCAACTACTAAAACAAAGGAACTGATTCATGTTTAATGTGTTCAGAGAATCACTGTGTTGAAAGCCTGACATGAAAGGGGGATGAGTCAGGAGAAACCATAAAGTCTCATTTAATGTGCCATTCTATATTTACCATTAACTGTCAGATGTCCCTTTGCTAACAACGGGGGGTTGCATGTAAAGTATTTTGGTAAGAGCAGCTTTGGACCTTGAAACATCTGGCAGAGCCATCATCCAGGTGCCACACAAGTTGTCCTTCATGCAGACTGTAAACAGTCCCAACTGCATGGGAAGATCAGTTTCTGGGATATTACTGGTGATGACAGTGGGAGCAAGAGAAACAGCCAAGGGATGAGGAGGAAGCCTTTTGCTTCAAGGTTTTGAAGACTCACAGAAGGTGGGAAAACGCCTCTAAGATCATCAGTTCCAACTGTCAGCCCAAAACTACCATGGCCCACTAAACCATGTATACACATCAAGGCATGAACCATAGAATAGTAGAATTGCTTCAGTTGGAAAACACCTCTAAGGTCATCAAGTCCAATTGTTAACCCATGGCCACTAAACCATGTGCCCAGGTGCCGCATTTACACATTTTTGAACAGCTCCAGGGATGGTGGCTCCACCACCTCCCTGGGCATCCTGTTCCAATGCCTGAGCACTCTTTTCAGTATATACATTTTTCCCTAATATCCAACCTAAACCTCCCCTGCTGCAACTTGAGGCCATTTCCTCTTGTCCTATCACTTGTTACTTGAGAGAAGAGGCTAACACACATCTCTCTACAACCTCCTTTCAGGTAGCCATAGAGAGCAGTAAGGTCTACTTGAGCCTTCTCCTCTCCAGACAAGTTCATAGTTTCAGTAACTGTAGGTTAAGCCAAGGCTAGTTATGCATTGATGTTTATATAGTTAGATGAAAGTGGAATAACTCAAATTAACTTTTTTCTTCCTCTTAAAACCCAAAAAAGTAAGTCAATCAAGTGTAACTTTGTCTGTACTATAGGTTGTTTCTGAAGCTGAAAAGCTTGTATACAGACTTGTGTAGCTCTAGTGGCCTTCTTCCACTGACCTGCTGTGAAGTGTATTGTTCTTTAAATCTTATCAAAATAGCAAATATCTGCAATTCATTTCAGAACTGTGCTCTGCATTAGGAAGTTAATGTACTGATTAATTTACCTAATTACAGTAAAACAAACAATCCTGCAACCGAGTCTGGTCTCTTCACTTACTTAAAATGCAATTACCCACAGCCACTGCACAGATAGCATCAGCTGCTGGATAGCTGAGGACTGATAAAATTTTAAACATCTCTTCTGGTCATGTTTCTGTTCTTCAATTCTGTCTCTTCTGAAATATCAGAGACTAGTTTGACATTTCATTTCCATTTCTTTATTAAAACTAGGAAAAGATCTGGCTCTAGAAGACACCGAGAGAGAAGTAAGCATAAGCTCATCAGCCACGGAGTTGCTGGATGGTAAAGAACACATTTCCTATGTACAGGGTACAGGGAAAGTAAAGTTGAGTTTCTATGCAGAGCACACACCAAATCAATTAATGACTGAAATCTCATTCAGGATGGATAGGATCCATAGGAGCTGGATCTGAGCCTCATTCTGAGATCTTCAGTGAAATGTAAGTGATAGAAGAACCTCAGCATTCTCCTCACAGAGGGCTGAGCATGGTTGTAAAGACTCAGTCTACAGATTTCCATTAACAATTTTTTCACAAAGGTGTCATATCCATAATAGAAAACTTCACAACATGTGTCCCTCCTGACTTCCACTGCAATGGCAGCATAAGAAAAAAATCTCAAGGAAGAAGAAAAATAGGATTTTTAACCTAATTTACTATAATTTTAACTTGCTGCTCTTGAATGTTATGAAACTCTCAATTTCATTTACAAGATGCATGACTCATATACCTGTGCTGATCATTGCTTATTTGATTGAAGAAAAGTATTCAATTTCAGAAAAGAAATGTGAATTTCTGCGTTGTGCAACAAGTGCAGGAAGCACCACAGAAAATGGCACTGACAGAGTCAAGACATACTCTGAAAGGTTGGATTAGGTGAACCTTGAGATTCCTTCTAACCTGGTATTCTATGAATCTGTGCATCTATGAAGCTCTTGATACTCAAGTCTGGTGTCTTGACTATGTCTATGCTGTGACCTAGAGCTTTATAATTTCCACTTACTTAGCCATGCAACTACTCCTGGCTTTTAATGTATAAAAGAATTACAGAAAAGATAGAATCTGCATTTTTCATCTGCAGCAGAGCACTCTGTAGCAGCCTTTAACTGCAAGTCAGGAGGGAAGCCATCCTGCATCTTTGAGGAACTGTCTGGTTAAAAGACAACTGGAAGGAGTGTCTTATCAAAAGGTCTTTCTGTTGGATTAGAAACAGTTCATTTTTATGGCTTTGCTATGAAAAAGTAATGAAGGTTAAAAATCAACAATTTTTCTCCTTTTCAACTTGAGAAAAGCACTTGAAGTTGAGAAACAGTTTGGTTAGTCTGAAACTCCCATTTCCCCTGAGACCCTTGTTTACTCCTGAATAAGCTGGATAAAAATATAAGCATCCAGTTACCAAATTTCTGATAGTGCTACCAGATGACTGGGTTGTTTCAAGAGAAAATCAATAACCTTGGTATCACTGGCAAGCAATGTAACAAAACAATAAAGGTGCTTTCTCGTGAAAAATTTAAAAGGAAGGAAGAACTGTTCCACAAGCTGATACCAAGAAAAGACATTATTTGCTTTACTGGTCAATTCTCTTAAGTACTTCAGCTTTTAAAGGCTGCAGGACTTGGAGAGGGAATTTAGCAGGGTACAGAATTATTTAGGAAAAAAAAAAATCCCTACTGAAAACACAGAGAGAAATAAAATTTTGTTTAAGAATTGCTTTAAAGAAAGAAATCATTTATATTGAATTCTAAAAGTTGTCTTGAAAAGACAGAGACAAAAATTATATGACAGACTAAGAGTTACAGGTGTAATGTCACATGGAAAAATCAGCACATTTACATGTTCATGAACCAGAGTTATTAAAATTGTTCTAAGTAGCTGCAGAACCAATTCAAAACTCAGTGCAGAAGATACTTGAATCTATCCCTCTTGGAAATTGTCTCTACTATGAAGAAAACTATGGAAAACTGAAAGGTGTAAATCTCTCTAATTTGACTTCCAATATCTGAAGGGGCCTACAGGAAGGCTGGGGAGGGACTATTGGCAAGGTCTTGCAATGACAGGACAAGGGGCAATGGGTTTAAACTGGCAGAGGGGAGATTTAAACTGGATGTTAGGAGGAAGTTCTTTACAGTGAAGGTGGTGAGACACTGGCACAGGTTGCCCAGGGAGGTTGTGGCTGCTCCCTCCCTGGAGGGGTTCAAGGCCAGGTTGGAGGAGGCCTTGAGTGAGCTGTGCTAGTGGGAGGGGTCCCTGCCTATGGCAGGGGATTGGAAGTGGATGATCCTTGAGGTCCCTTCCAACCTTACCATTCTATGATTCTATGATCTAAAGGTTCTTATCTCAACTCTGCCTGCTTTTCTCATCTTAACTGAGCAAAAGGAAAACCAAAAAGACCACTAGAAAGCAAAGGATTAAGAGAGGCCATATCATTTCAAGGGGAAGCAACATCCTCGTTTGGCAGTGCAGTGGCCACCCAGTCAGGCTGCTGGGATTTCAGTGTAGGTGAAATAACATTTGCAAAGATTCTGAGAATCAGAGCTGAGATTTACATTTGAGGTTGTGCAATGAAGCCTGTTCTTTTACCCACAGGTCTGTATTCTGTTTCCTTGCTCTTCCATTATGGAGACACCAGCAAAATCCATAGAATCCCCTACAATTTCATCAACCTTTCCAACATCTGGAGCTCCTCCTCTCCATGTCTCTCCCTTGCCACACCACTCAGTACTAACAGATCCTTTCTATGTTATCTAAGCCTCAAAGGTCAACAGACGACACAAATCAGCCCCTGTTTCTGGACTCCATGCGCTGCTCAGTTGGCCTGGATGTCCATGCTGAATGATAATCTCAACGAATCAAACAGAAAAAGTAATTGTGAGTTTGAGCTGTAAACCTCCCCTTCACTGCAGAACAAACATGTGTCTCCCTGCTCTATCCAGACCACAATTTTCACAAAGAAAAAGTTGGTAAGTTTGACCTGCCTACAGTCTGTCAGATCTGGGAGAATTGGTCAGTGTCTGGGTGAATTGGTCAGTGCAGGAGACATGAGAAACAACCATGAAGATCAGCCAAGCCACCTGCAATCGGAAATTTCTTGTGAGAGCAGCTGTACCTACTACAAAGGAAAAACTGAGGAATGTTAAACACTGAGCTCAAAGATCTAACAGTAGCTGAGCTGCTGTTCTCATTTATATGAATCCAAAGTAATTCCACTTGTGTAAAACTGTGATCAAAATGTGATCTAATATTGCTCTCCCAAGATGCAACATGTTCCTTTGCAACAACAAAGCAAATGAAGCAAAAGAGAACGGAAAGTGAATTAAAAATACATAGATCTTGCAGATATGAAACGAAGTTGGGATAAATATTAGTGCTGATGATTTCCTTTCCATTATCCACAATGTGTTTTTCCTCACAAAGAAGAAGTGGTTTAATACCATCTATCACTCATATAATGGATGAAGCGTGAAAGATGCCTTCAAGCAAGTTAGCAGCTTGGCTGTGCCTCAATTTGTCATAGTCATACAGGAAGGAAAAACGCACCTCCTAATACATTCCAACATGTTGCATCCTGGAAGAACAAACCAACATCTGGACATCTATAATACAGACTGCAACATCATGACTGTGTGTCAAAGTAATTAATTAACATCATTTCTTTCTGCCAGACAGAACACATATATTTACCATGGACTGCACAACATTTGATTTTAGTAATTTAATGAGAGCACCTATTTCTTCCATGGCAGTTTGCACCTAGTATCCCACACAAAGGCTCCCCAACCACTAAATGAAATACCAAAAAGGAAAGGGATACATCCAGCATGATGCAGCAGCCCAGAAACAGCCCAGAACAGAGCCCAAATTCTTGAATATGAGTAAGGAAATCTAGTATTGTTGAATTTATTGGTACCTAATATCCTGCTCATCAAGAGAATTTCCATGACATTTCAGGATTTCAGAAAAAGAATAACCATGTAATCCTTTGGACAGGTTCACCATAATAAAGTTCTACTCTCCTATGAAGAATATTCCCATGTGCTTTCAGAATACTCTGACCTGCTACTTATATATTCTATGTTTTCTATATCTAGCAATTCAGAAAGTCCCTTGGCTCTGATTAAGAGATCACTGAAGTTACAGGAGTAAAATAATTCATAGAATCATAGAATTGTAGAACAGCTGAGGTGGAAAGGGCCCCTGGAGATCCTCTAGTCCAAACCCTCTGCTTAAAGCAGGCTAAGCTAGAACAGGTTGCCAAAGACTGTGTCCAGCTGAATTTTGAGTATCTCCAAGGACAGGCTCCACAGTATCTCTGAGAAACCTATTCTGGTATTTAACAACCCTTACAGTAAAAGAGAGTTTCTCTGTTTCAGTGATCTCTGCAATCTGTGAATCTAAGCACTCTGAGGAGGCCTGGAACCCAGTTGCTAAAGATTAAAGATGGTGAGGCTTTTGTATTGATTCCACAGAGCAGTGCTCACTAAGAAACCCAGAACTGGGCTGCCACCATCAAGCTAAATAACAGACCCCCTTCCCAAAACACTTCTGAGTAAATGCTGACAAAAGCAATTCTTCACCTGATATTGAAAACAAATTCACTGGGCTCTGTACTGAAACTCATATTCCAAGATGTAAGGTTGACAACCCTGTGCCAGTAACTCCAAAGTGGAATGTGGGGGATTGAAGTGCCTGGAATTTATCCTAAGAGCTAGAAACAATACTTGCAGAAATGAATGTATTTTCTTACTCCTACCCCCAACTGAACTATATACTATGTAACTGGGAGGTACTACTAGGCTAAAGCAGCTAAGGAAGCAAGCACAGGTTATTCTGGACTTTCAAGAATTCCCATGTTTCTCTGCCTCCCCCCAAGCTGCAAACCTTGCAATCTCTATGGAAAAATGGATCTTCCCTGTAAATCCTCATGTCTTTCTGCTAACCCACCTCCTTCTGCAGTTTATTTCTGGGATTTGGCATTTATTTAGGGCACTACCACTGCAATCTAAGTGAGACAGGGTATCAGACTTTGGTTCTTGGCTAAAAACTCTCCCACAATTAATTTTCATCCTTTTACTGATACTGCTGGGTAATGAGAACACTGCAACTCTGCACTAAAAGTACATGAAGCTGAGAGCTAAGCACACAGCAATGACAGCAGAAACCATTACCTCCATTACCATCACAAATGTCTGTTGTTTACTGGTTTAGCTCTGTTGAAATTTGCATTTTGCAGGCTAATTTTACCCAGTCAAGCCTGCATTTGATGCACATATATTTAAGCATTCTGGACAGAGATCACATAGCCTAGCAATCTCTGGCCTTTCCATGAATAGGCACTGTATGATAGGCAGAAAAGCTATTGAAAATGATGAACTGCAGAGGCTTTTGTGTTGAATGACCACCCTCCAAGATCAAAGAATGAATGTTTTACCTCTCTTCTTTCTGGTTGATGCCCACAAAGATCTTCCTGACAGAAAATACTCTCAATAATAATACACACATCATTTCTACCTGGCATTCACTGTTGTTCTTAATGGGGTCTAAATCCTTCTTGCAAAATGCACACCATAGCTATGAAAGTGGTTAAAGCTTACTATTGCAAAGTAGCTGTGGATGGGAATCTTTCCCACACCCTTTCATTCTCCACCTTTCTTCAGTGAAGTCCCTATAGTTCTGTAAGCATTAAGTCCCCATGTAGCAGTAGGTCTCTTTTTACTTCACTCCACAGCCCAGAAACTCCACATACATTGTTATTACCTGGTTCTACTCATCTTTTAGGTCACTGATCATATTTCACAAGTATTTGCCATTACAGGAGAGAGTGACACCCATATCTGTGACACTTGGGTTTCTTCCCAGCTTCCCTGACAAATGGCCTTTGCTATGCTTTCTTGAACAAGATTCAGGTCTTTTGAACTCTCATTTTCACTCCCAAACTTTCAGATATTCTGCTGGGTCAACACAAACATGTTGAATAAGTAAATAAATTCCTGCAGTTTCTCTGCACTGAATCAAGCCTTTTTGAGCTGTAAAAATTAATGACTGATATAAGGAAGGGTTAAAGTTGAAGGTGTGAAGTATTTTCATGAGTACAGCAATCTAAGTGAACTTTTGACTCTAGAAATTTTCCTTAATGTGCAAAATTCCTGCTATTTCACCTAACATTTTTGTCAGTAACAAAATAAAACCTGACTATTGAAAACTGTGCTTGCTTTGTTTGCGCTACCCTTCCGGGCCAAGAAAAGGCAGTTTTGGCAGTTGAATGCACTATAATTTCCAGTATCCCACTTCAATACATCGTGTTTAAACATTAAACAGTGTTTATTGAAGCTATAGTGCCAATGACTAGTATAGAATAGATGTTTACATCCCTTCATAAGCACCGAAACAGGTTTCCTTGCCGGCACCAGAAAAAGACAAATGCCACTTTAACCAAAGCACTTCATCTCTAAATCCTTCTTCTGTCAGGTTATCACCACTGGTTTGTAGCCATTAGATTCTTTCTTACTTTACTAAAGTGCTTGCATGAGAAAAACTCATTCTTCCAACAGCTCAGCTCTGCTCATTCAAGGCAATTCCTGGCAGGTTGGAGTTTGTCTTCCCGTTATCATTGCTGTCCTTCTGTTCTCTCGAATTCACTGTAATCTTCACCCTCATTGCCCTCAATGTGGCATCTCCCACCAACCATTCTCTCTCCTCTCCTTCCACTTTTTTTTTTTTTTTTTTTTTTTTTAATTTTCCATTTTTCCCCTGGTA
>VWYK01092342.1:9106-25143 GCA_013399775.1 Semnornis frantzii | reverse complement strand
GGGTTAGAAGCAGAGTGGTTATTGAGGCTACTTGGCAAAGAGGAGAAGGCAAGAAGGTAGAGAGACCGAGACTCTCCCAGCCTGAGAGTGTCTGTGTCTTATCTATGTTTGTGTTCTTATCCATCTCAGCAAGCCTATGAGTGAAGCAGACATCACCACTGTTGTCTTTTCACAGTCTGTAATGTAATTTTCTCCATTAAAATACTTCAATTAGCCTCAAACCAGCACAGACTGTATACATGTAACCTGTGTAAATCAGGGTTAGGGGAAAAAACTTTCTCCTAGACCTCCAAAGGTTTGTCTCTGGGCATGTATCCACTCTTTCTTGCACCACTGTGTGCCTTGGCACAGCTATGTGGGGGTCTGAGCCAGGGAAACTTTTCCAGTAGCACAGCAGAGGTGTCTGGTGGGGCCTCAAGCCAGGCAAACATGTTGACCTCCTCCTGCCTCCAACCTGCTTTCAGGAATCAGAGATCAAGAAGGTCTCCTCTCTGCCTCCTTTCTCCAGACAATGCCAGTTCCCTCTGCCACTCTTCAGAAGATTTGTGCTCTAGACCCTTCACCAGCTTCATTGCTCCTTTCTGGACATGCTAGAGCACCTCAGTTTTCTTCTTGGAAGGAGGGGTCCAAAACTGAACCCAGTATTTGAGATGCAGCCTCACCAGTGCTGAGTACAGAGGGACAATCACCTCTTTAGTCCTGCTGACCACACTGATCCAAGCCAGGATGCTGTTGGCCTTGCTGTCCACTTGGGGAGAGGATGACTCCTACCTACCCAGTTGTTGACCAACACCCCTAGGTCCTTTTCCACCAGGCAGCTCTCCAGCTACTGTTCCCCAAGCCTGGAGCATCGCATGGGGTTGCTGTGCCTCAAACGCACAACCTGACACTTGGCCTGGTTGAACCTCATACAGCTGGCTAGTCCTAGTTCCTTTTGTGACTACACTGCTGCATTTAGCCAGAATAAACACAGCTTTCAAAATCGAGCTTCCAGACCTGGACATTTCATGGTCTTGCTTTAGAGGAGAGCACCAAGAAAGGCTGAGGTGTTGCAAAGCCAAAAGCTTTGACCAGAGGCACCGACACCATCCACAAACTGCCGCAGCACCCAGAACTGTCCTCACCAAAAGCAAGACATCACCATTACAACACAAAATAAACTGACCCTCGGCAATTTTCTAAGTCAATTTCGTGGCATTTGACTTTCCTAAGCCTGAAAACTGCTCGTCTGGTCCAAAACCAACAGGGAGACAGCTTCCTACTGTGGGAATACAGGCTCCATTATCTCGGTTAGCCACGAACAAAGCACAAGCAGCAGCAGCAGAACATGAACTCCTCATTTATTACACACTGTTGTTTCCTGCAGCAGAGTTGGAGCTTGGCAGGCTGCATTTCCCTGGATGCCTGATGTGCTCCTAGTCACAGCATCCAAACTCTGTGCAGGGTTAAGTAAGAACAAACAGGTCCTATCCCCCCCAAAAAAAACAGTGCATAACTAACAGAACTCCTGAACATCACAAACGTGTGAGAGCAGCAGGAAAAGCAGACAAAGAAACCAACACAGGGTGCATAATCCTGCAGCAGGCATCGGGCTTCTGAGGCTGCCCAGGAGGAGGAGGAAGTGCAAACCCCAGCACCAGCTTAACAAAAACCACCCCAGGGTCTGGAATGAACTCCTAAGGTATCAGCCACAACATCTCCTGCAACTCAGCTTATCTGAGCACACATTTAAGGTTAGCAGGAAAGTGGAAATCTAATGACAAACCTGCAGCCACAACTCCTGACTGTTCTTCCCCTTGTCAGCCACCACTGACGTTCAGTTAGTTGTGTGGCACAAGCCAGGCAGAACAGCAGAGAGCTGCAGGCTTTAGAAACCTGTAAAACTCCTAAGCTCTTCAGTGTAGCCAAGTCAGCAGATCAATGCTGAGTCCTGCACCAGGTTCATCCTCACAGGGAGGAGATGTCCCACCACTGCCAGACCTGGGAGCAGCCCCACAGCCACCCTCTCTCTACCCATCAGCCAGCACAGGGGCTCTCTTCCACCACCTTGTGTCCCTTCTTCCAGATGGTGCCTGCCAGGTTAGCTGTGACAGAAGGTGAAGCTCACCCTCTTCTTCAGCCCTGGGATGCTCAAAGGGTAACCCAGGGAGGATCTGAGCAGAGGGCAACAGCCTCTTCTCTTGGCATATTCAGTGTATTTCCAATGTCTCTACAGCCTCAGCATCTCACTGTACTCTCTTATCTAAGGCACAAAATAGTCTCAGCAAACAGGAGCCTTTGCTGTGTGGAAGAAGAAGAAAAGTTCTTAAGTCTAAGCTACTGCAGTCACAGATTCCTTAACTTTGGACATAGCCTCTGCCTCTCAGAGCTTCCTCCCCTAAGCTGCTACTCAGCAGGAATTTCAAATCACTGCTTATTTACTCTGTTATTGGGGTTAGGGATCACTTCTGGCTACTTCCACAGCCCAGCCTCATAGGGAGGCTTTACAGACAGACTGTAACACCATTTAACACCCAGAAGACTAATCTCCAACAAGATCATCAGGCTTACTATCAGGAGACACAGGAAATTATAGAGGAATATTTCATCTTCCAGAGATTCAAAAGTTCCCAGCGTAGCTGAGAAAAAAAAAAAATGGGCAGAAAGCACTGAATGTACCACAGAAAACCTGAGCAATTGCTCTAGAACCTTTAAAAGAGCTTCAGTGCTTGAAGCCTATAGCTCACCCCAGCTGTCAGGTTCAGGGTGTTTTTTTCAGCCAATCATTATGACTTTTTCTAATCCACAGGCTTCCTCCTTCCCCTGGCCAAGCTAGCATCTGCATGGCACCACCACAAACTAAGACAAATACACACTGCATTTTATTTTTCAAAAGATTAAGTCCCTCCAGCTGTTTGTTTGCTGCAGGATGGAGTTCTGCAGGCCTGGGCAAGCAGCCAAAACAGTTTCATTTCCCTGATGTCTCAGCCTCATGCCTCTGTGTCTCAGCCTAATGCTCAGTGGCCGGCAGTGTGAGGTGATGAGCATCCTAACGCCTTCCAAGCTGCTGAATTTGATCCCAAATCACTATGCAGAAGGCATGGCTGGCTGTCCAGCTGCTCCTCAGTTTACACAGGTACACATTCCTGGAAGGAACATTCCCCTGGGACAGCTTTATGGATCTACTTTGATCTTTTCACAGCTCAAAACCTCGGTCCTTGGTACATAAAGCAGCAGCTTGCACAGCTACCTCCTGATACGTTTTAGAGCAATGAAAGGAAACAGAAATTTAGGGAAAGATTGCTCAGGTACAAAGGTTTCAGAGACTCAGCCACTGGAACCATGAGATTTGCTTATGTGCCTTATAGGGTGGAAAGGAATTTCCAGTTCTTAATCAGGATTATCAGGTCACTAAGTGTGCAAACCTGCCCTTTGTTTTCTTTTTGCTTCTACTCCTATATTGCTTTTCCTGCCCAGGGCAAAAATCCTACATCACTTATCCACAGATTAGCTTCACTTGAACTTCATTTCTGTCCAGTGAGAACATTTGGGGATGTATCCTTCATTTCTTCATGGAATTATTCTGCTCCTCTCTTGCTCTGCCAGTTGCTCTGCAGCTGCTGCTCTGGCCAAACATGTTTCCAACACGTGCACAGGAATGGACAAGCAGCATTAAGCATTTCCTAAGGAGCAAAATCTTGCCCTGCTGTAGTCCATGGCAAAACTCACAGCGACAGGAGCCCAGCTAAAGGTCCATCCCACAAGGTGAATACAGATGTGCTGTTTAAACCTGCCTGGAAACTCATCAAATTGTGCTTTTATGTGAAAACTGTGATTATTTCCCCCAGAGGCTGCCTGCTTTCTGTGTACAGTGGGCGTTGCCAATTTAGCTTGACCTCTGCCTAGGGCAGGAGGGGTTTCTGCCACACCTCCCTAATCATCTAGGACTGAACGTGATGCATGCCAGTGTCTGCTGCTCAGGGCTTCTGGAATCCCCTGCTCTGCTGATGTTTTGTAGGTAAGAAATGCAGAATGAGTGGTGATGAGGCACGTGAAGAACAACCATGTTCACTCCTGTGAGCTTCACATCTCCCTGTGCTCCCTCCCTAAGAGCTCAGGAAAATGGGGTGACATTTCAGCTTTGATTAATGGAAACCTTTCAGCAGTCATGCTTCCAACCCAGGCCTCAGGCAAAGAGGCTGTGCAGCACCCAGCAGGGCTTGCTTCGCTGCTGACTCTCCTGGCTACCAACACCCCAGCCCCAATCTGCATCCCACAGGGCATTTCATCATATGTAAAACAGAAGATGGCAACTATTCCTTATGTAAAATATTAATGGCCAAACCTTGGGATCATCACAGAATGGCTTAGCTTGGAAGGGACCTCACAGATCATCTGCTCCAACCTCCCTCTCACCGCAGGGATGCCTCTCAGCTAGACTTGGCTGCTCGAGGCCTCACCCAACCTGGCCTTTAATGTTGTTCCCAGGGAGGAGGCATCCACAACATCCCTGGGCAACCTATTCTAGAGTCTCACCACCCTCATAGTGAAGAACTTCTTCCTAAGCTCCAGTCTAACCCTGCTCTGCCTCAGCTTCAAGCCATTCTCCCTTGTCCTGTCTCCAGACACCCTTATGAAAAGTCCCTCTGCAGCCTTCCTGTAGGATCCCTTCAGGTACTGGAAGGCAGCTCTGAGGTCACCCCAGAGTCTTGTCCAGGCTGGACAACCCCAGCTCCCTTAGCCTCACAGCAGAGGTGTTCCAACCCTTGGATCACCTTTGTGGCCCTCTGGACTCTCTCCAGCAGCTCTGTGTCCTTCTTATGCTGGGGACACCAAAACTGGACACAGTGTGCATCTTGCAACAGAATGTTTTGAGCCTGCTACCAGGCACTGCTGAACAAACAGCTTCATACAGGATTTCTTAAAGGCTTCTCCTCCTGAACTGAATTGCAGTTGTTCAGAAGAAAACCAAGAGCAGAATTATTATTAACTTCTGCTTTGCCTCTCAGCCCAGGTTTCTAAGATACAGGGCACAAGTATAGTTAAAAGTTCCTTTCATACCTCCAGTCTCTCACAGGATGTCTGAGTTTGCAGAGCAGAGGGAGGTAGGATTTTGGTAGCATTGTCATCTCTGAATACAAACCAGATCCTGAAGCTGCTTTGATTTCAGAGGAAAGTTGTAGTTACACCTCTATGTCTAGAGCCTTCTAACACCCCTACAATTGCAAGTGGTTGCAGTAACCACCAAATTAGACCAGAGCAGCACACCTCAAACACACACATCCTTTTCCATCCAACATTTTTCCTGGGCAACATAGAATCACAGCCTGGTTTGGGTTGGAAGGGACTTTAAGGTCGTCTAATGCAACCTCCCTTCAGTGAGCAAGGCCACCTTTCCCTAAACCAGGTTGCTCAGAGCCCTGTTCTCTGACATGTTCTTCAGTTTATAAATGCAAACTGTTTAATTTTGGGACCAGAGCCAATTCCATCCCAGAACAGAATGAACAGCTTTGCTGGGCTGGATCCAACACTTGTCTGCCCCAGTCTCCTGTCTCCACCCAGCTCAGATCCCTGAGAGGAGCACAGCAACAGATTGAGCACAGAAGGTTACACCACATTTTACTTTGCCAGGCTCCAACAATCCACAGTCTTGAGTTGGAGGTGTAGTAATTATGTGTACTAGCCCTTAATAGACCTTGCTCCTTAGCTTGCCTTGCTGCTTGCTGAGCCCATGCAGACCCTGCCATACACCATGCTGGCAGTGTGTTTCTCCAGCACACTACACTGGTTGTTGTTGTCAAAGTACTGTGCTGACTCTGAACCTGCAGCCTGCTTGTCTCACTTGCTCCCCCAGAGCTGTTGCATTACAAGTTATGAATAGTCACTTCTTATTTGCTCTCCCATGCCTGACAGGATCTTATTCACTTCTGCTACTTCTTCAGTTCCTTCTCAGCTGCAGAACTCTGCCTTACTTGGTTGCTCATCCTACAGTGATCACCTCATACTACTCAACAGCTTTTCTCACTTAATGTTGTTTAAAGACAACAATTCCAATCTATTAAAGACACAAATTTACCACAGATTTATAGTCTTTGGGTTGCTCTCCTTTGTAGTCTCCCACCCTAAGAATCTCTGACTTTGTTTCTTGCCACAACAAGGTCTCCCTGGAGCCTTCTCTTATCCAGGCTGTACAACCCAAACTTTCCCAGCTTGTCCTCACAGCAGACAGCTTCCATCCCTCACTTCATTTCTGTGGCCTCTTCTGGACAAGCTCCAACAGGTCCCTGTATTTGCTGTGGACTCCAGAGCTGGACTCAGCACTGCAGGTGAGATCTCAGTAGATCAGAAGGGCAGAATCTCCTCCCTTGAGCTGCTGCCCACGTTGCTGGGGATGCAGCCCAGGAGATGGTTGGTTCTGGGCCATGAGTGCACATTCATAGGATCCTAGAATCAACCAGGTTGGAAGAGACCTCCAAGCTCACCCAGCCCAACCTAGCACCCAGCCCCAGCCAAGCAACCAGACCATGGCACTAAGTGCCCCATCCAGGCTTGGCTTCAACACCTCCAGGCACAGCGACTCCACCACCTCCCTGGGCAGCCCATTCCAATGCCAATCACTCTCTCTGCCAACAACTTCCTCCTAACATCCAGCCCAGACCTCCCCTGGCACAACTTGAGACTCTCCCCTTGTTGCTGGGTGCCTGGCAGCAGAGCCCAACCCCACCTGGCTCCAACCTCCCTTCAGGTAGCTGCAGAGAGCAATGAGCTCTGCCCTGAGCCTCCTCTTCTGCAGGCTGCACACCCCCAGCTCCCTCAACCTCTCCTCACAGGGCTGTGCTCCAGGCCCCTCCCCAGCCTTGCTGCCCTTCTCTGGACACCTTCCAGCACCTCAACATCTCTCTTGAATTGAGGGGCTCAGAACAACTGAGGGGCCCAGACCCATCCGTTAGTGGATTATGTCTTAGCTTTTTATCCACCAGCACAGATCTCTGTAGAAACTTTCTTGTATCTTCTGCATTATTGTAAAAGCAGCTTATAGATTGCAAAGTCTTGATTGTTTTCTGGTTTATATAACTGGCAAGTGATCAATTATATAAGCCAAAAAGAGAAACAAACAAACAACAGCATCTTAGCCAACAGCATCTTAATTTCTTGATGAAAAAATAATTATTTTTTAACCTGGCCAAATCTTGTCCAAAACTTTCCCAAAGTCTAGGGATTCAATGTTAAGGGATCCCCCTCATTCACATGCTGGGTGAGACTGCTCCAGGTCCTCAATCAAGTTGTGAAGCACAGCTTTTGCCTCCCAGTGTATTGATTCTTCCCTTTGCCACTGCCCACATCTGCTGGAAAAGAGTCTAACAAATAACATCAATTTGTCCAGCACAGGAAGACAGTTTGTAGCCTGCAGATTTCCCTGAGTTCCTGTTTTAAATCACTGCTGCCTTGGGCTCTCTTTTTCACTCTGAACACCACAGCAAGCCAAACAACGTGGCTCTCCATGGGTAAGAGTTACAATTTAATGCTCCAGCACCTTTAGGATTTAAAGCAAGGCAGTGTTCACTCACAGCTGAAGAGCCCCAGCAAAACTTCAGAAAACTCATCAAAAGAAATCAAATCAGCACCTCCACTTCTCACAGGGAAACTAAGACAAACAGGAAGAAATTGTATGTTCAGGATGTGAAGACTCCTTCGGTTGTACCCAGGCGGCATTAACTTCAGCCAGTCCACAGCTTGATGTTAACCCTTCAGCTTCCTTCTGCTGGCTGAAAACTCAGCCTCACTTTACACCTTCTGAATTTCACAGCAGGGGTCAGAACAGTCAGCTGGGGGCCTGGAAAGGACATGGTCCTGGATGGAGCCTTTATTCTAGGCCAAATTATGCTAGATAGGCATTACAATTAAAACTCCTTCAGGCCTGATTAAACATCTGACCAACAAAAGTCCTCTAAATGGAATCATGAGGTGAAGTCTCCCCTGAACACAGCTGGAGTTAAGCAAAGGGGTCTAATGTGGTGTTCTCACGTTTGAGCAGAAACATTCTTGCATAGCATCATATGGATAAGTTGTGGGTTTGGTTTGGGTTCCCAGATCACTGATTAGTGCCAGGAGCTAAGATCAGCAATTCCAGGGCAGCAGGAGAGCTCCCTGGAGAGAATGAAGAACAGTTATGCAAGATCTACCTCTGGCCATGAAAAGGATGAATCCTTAGCTCTTCTTTTTATCTTACAGGGGAATATTTTCATTCTAGTTTGAACTTAAACAGCTGAAATCCATCAATGGCTGTTTAGTTCCATGTTTCCTCTCTCCTCTGCTCCTCCTGTTCTGGGAGGAGTAAGAATAACCTTGCAGAGACCCTTGGGTTTGGCATCCTCTGTTCATTACGTGTGTGCCAATTGCTGAGTTCTATAGGAATTGTCTGAGTGCAACTTTAATGCCTCAGGACAAGAAAAGATCCTTGTTCAACATTACTAATAGTTACTAAAGAAGCACAGTAGTGGAGAAGAGACCTGACATTGGATGGATCATATGATCAGAGGGCTGCAGCAGCTCTGCTATAAGGACAGGCTACAAAAGTTGGGACTTTTCAGCCTGGAGAAGGCTTCAAGGAGACCTTAGAGTAGCTTTCCAGGATCTGAAGGGGGCTACAGGAAGGCTGGAGAGGGACTATTGACAAGGGTTTGCAATGACAGGACAAGGGGAATGGGTTTGAAGTGGCAGAGGGGAGATTGAAACTGGATGTTAGGAGGAAGTTCTTTGGACTGAGGGTGGTGAGACACTGGCACAGGTTGCCCAGGGAGGTTGTGGAGCACAGAAGCACAGAATGTGATCAAAGACATATCAAAGATCACATTCTGTGCTTCTGTTCTCCACAATCTCCCTGGAAGTGTTCAAAGCCAGGTTGGATGAGGCCTTGAGTGACCTGTACTAGTGGGAGGTGTCCCTGCCTATGGCAGGGGGTTGGAACTGGCTGAGCTTTGAAGTCTCTTCCAACCTTACCATTCTATGATTCTATATACCTGGAAGTGCTGTGGTTCAGGGATTCAAGCTCACAGCGTTCAGCTTCTACCCAGGGTCAGCCTTTTCTCCTCACGCAGTGCATGAGGAAGACAATCCTGATGCATCACTTCAAAATAAACACTGTCAGACCCAGAGGTACAATGTGCAGATGTTCCCAGCAAAAAGCCTTTCCCAGCCTGAACTGGGGAGCACAACTTCCTTTCTTCCTCCTGCTGTCCAAAAATTAGGTTTGTTTAAGCACAGTAGAATGTTTTGGGTTTTTTTGATATATTGAAACCATTGCAACAACTGCAGCCAGAGTAATCTCTGGCTCCATTAAAAAAGTCAGTGTAATGTTTTAAGAAAAATATTTGACTTATCTGGAGTTTGGAACAATGACTTTAAGAAAACACCCCATATGAGGCAGATGGAACACATCCTTGCTAACTTCCTCTCTAGATTTGTGATGTGTGTTTTGTCTTCTGCCCTGAGAGCTCTAATTCAAGACAGCTCATATGGTTTACAGAGAGAAATTAAGTTTGGTTGACACTAGATGTCCAAAAATCTGCTGCATGCACATTATGTTTACAAAAGAGAGGGGTTTAAAAATCAATAGCCAGCCTAACAAGCCAGTTTGCACCCACAGCATACTAAAGTGCATGAGGTATCACCAAAAAAATATATAAACATTGTAAGATTGGATTTAAAGCTGCAGATCAATTTTCCCTATAATATGTGGGTTTAACTAAACGTAGAATCATTAAGGTTGGAAAAGACCTGCATGATCTCTGAGTTCAACCATGAACTCAGCACTACCAAGGCCACCACTGACCATGAGCCTCTCAGCACCACATTTACATGGCTTTTTGATTCTTTCAGGGATGAGGATTCCACCACTCTCCTGGGCAGCTTATTACAGGGCTCAAGTAATCTTTCAGTGAATTAATTAGTCTTAATAAACAGTCAGAACCTCCCTAGGTGCTCCTTGAGGCTGTTTCCTCTCGTGCTATGACTTGTTACCTGGGAGAAGAGAATGATGCTTACCTAGCTCCAACCTCCTGTCAGGGAATTGTATGGAGAGAGCAAAAAGGTCTCTTCCCGGCCTCCTTTTCTCCAGACTAAGCAACAAAAACTCCCTCAGCTACTCCTCACAAGACTTGTGCTCTATATCCTTCACCAGCTTTGCTGGACACATTCCAACACCCCAGTGTCATTCCTGGAGCGAGGGCTCCAAAGCTGAAGCCAGTATTCGAAGTGTGTCCTCACCAGTGCAAGCACAGGGGGACACTCACTGCCCTAGTCCTGCTGGACACAACCTGCATCATACCACAATGCTATTTATTAAAGGCTCCTATCAGTGTCTTCTTCTCACATCCACTGCAGCAATCAAACCAAAGGAAGTCCATCAGCAGCTCTGCACCATCTGCTGCCGCTGCTCAGGGCTTCCGGAATGCCGAGTGCGACCACACGCAGCCAGGCTTTGACATGTCTGCAGTCCTGCAGGCAGCTGCAGAACAAGGCACACTTATCACACACACTGATAACAACACTGGATGCAGAGAACCGCTGGGGCTGCAGCCACATTTGCCTGCAGAAAGGCTCAGCGCAGAGCCAGCTCTTGTATGCCTGGAGTGGTCACACGGCAAAGCATGGCCGCTCAGAGCCTCCGAGCAGCCAAAGCCCACAGAAAGAGCAGGCACACAGCCTTCAGTCATTCCATCTGAGCACAGCCATACTTGCATTTATTGTGATAAGCTGAGGAAAAAGTACCCAGAGGAACTGAAATGCAAAATACAATCTGCATCTCTCCAGAGGGTTGCTTCAGAAGGAAGAAGCAGCTCCATCAGCACTCTCGAAGCCATGAGTTGTTCAACAGAGACAAAACCTGGTGGTCACACACAACTCTCTTCATTTCCAGTGGCCCTTCTCCAAAGCTGTCCTGCCTCAGCTGCAGCCCACAGCACCAACACTTACCACTGCCCATATATCCCCAGCAGCATCAGAAAGTGCTCCTGTGCCTCACTGGGTCATGTGAGGGAAAAGAACAAGAGTAATTGCAAGCAAATAGTTGCTCTCCAGACCACAGGGCACTCTCCTCCTCATTTCCTGGTGGGTGGGAAGAAGACCTAGATCCTTCCACAAGCAAAAAATCATTACAAGAAAAACACAAATCCCAGCATATCCCTAACTTTGTGGATGCAAAAATAAACTCAAATTTCCTTTCCTCTCTCAAACTACCCCTAAAAAGCAGTGAGTTTAATATGTAACATGGGACTCTGACACAGACTCTGCAGATCATCTGGTTTTGCCCTGTCTGCAGTCACAGTAGGAGGCAAGGAAGGAAAGACATCCCTGCAGCCATCAAAACAAGAGAGGGGGGAGAGCCTGGGGATGGAAGCGTGGGCTGTAGACCACAAACACAAAGCGCCTGATCCTGAGGAGCAATCTGGACACCATCAGTTTAATGCAGCGTGTTCCACGACTCACAGCACTGGCAGTGGCACACAGAAGATCTCAGTCTCAATACCTCCAGAGCTGGCCCTTCACTTCCATAGCCACAGCCTCCCAGTTTCACCCATACTCCCAAAGCCTGCAGGAGGACAACAGATGAATCAACACAGTTCCCTGAGCCAAAGTCCATTGTCAAGACCAGTACAGTTGTTAGCAACAACTGCACACTCATAAACTTGAGAAGAATTCAAACAGCTGGCTCCTTTCCACAGGAGATCAATAAAACTGGTAATTCAACAGCCTTCCTGATGATGCACACATGTGCTTCTGGAGCTGCAGGAAAGTTGGGGCAATCTCTTACCCAAAAAACAACCAAATACCTAACATCTAATGTAGAAGACCACAGACTGGACTTGGGCAATTCAGCCTCTTCACTCTTTGTTTCATTTTTTCTTCCAGGTACAAGAGTCTAATTACTCTTTGGTCTCTCTTTCTTGGAGGATTTGAAGAGAAACTTACAGTCAAATCGCTCCCACAACCTGCACAGTCCCTGACTGAGTCAATGGTTGGGTGCTCTGTTTGTGTCTGTCACATTAAGTCCTAGCCCCCCACACTGCCTCACTCCCGGTAACACTGTTGACTTCAGTGTATGTCACACAGAAGAGGTCCTGGACTGATGCTACACATGCACATCCCCACCTTTGGTACCTACGGCTCTTCTGCATAGCTCTGATGCCCCATGAACCCTTGTCCAGCCCACGACTCACCAGTGCAACATATACACTGGGCAAAATTAAAGAGAAAGAGCAACTTTCCATATGAGAATTCCAAATGTAGCAGGAAACTTGTGGTGAACTGTTTCATTATGATTTCTGGAGTGAAATTCAAAGAGGAGGCAGACCAAGACTGCAACCATCATCTTTTGGCTGAGTCCCTAATTATAGGCTTCCAGTATATACAGTTATCTCTGCTTACAAGAACCACAGCAATGAACCATCGCCAAACCAAAGTCACCTCCACCTTTACCACACAAAGCATAAAGCCAGCACCATGACAAACACAGGACTTTGCAGCCAGTGAGACACACCAAAGATAACACTGAGCACCAACTCCTCATGCTGCAAAGGAGCAGCCTGGCAGGCACAGTTTCCTTATGCTTAAGTGAAAGTTCCTGTGCACCAGTTTGCGCCTCTTGGCCCTTGTCCTGTCACTGAGCACCACTCAAAATGTGGCCCCATCCTCTGAATACCTACCTGCTCTTTAGATACTGGTAAGATCACTTCCTGATGTGACAGCCATATCTTGACTCTGAAGGACACATGAACAAAGGGCTGAAGTTGACTTTACCAGAAATCCTTGGAAACACACTTGGAAAATGCCTTTGCTTAGACAGGACCTTTGCATGTGATGTTTTTTCTTACAGATGCCTACTACTGAATATATAGAATCACAGAATGGTAAGGTCAGAAGGGACCTCAAAGATCATCTAGTTCCAACCTCCTGCCATAGGCAGGGACACCTCCCACTAGCACAGGTCACTCAAGGCTTCGTCCAACCTGGCCTTGAACACCTCCAAGGAGGGAGCAGCCACAACCTCCCTGGGCAACCTGTGCCAGTGTCTCACCACCCTCACTGCAAACAACTTCCTCCTAACATCCACTTTCAATCTCCCCTCTGCCACTTCAAACCCATTGCCCCTTGTCCTGGCATTGCAAGACCTTGTCAATAGTCCCTCCTCAGCCTTCCTGTAGCCCCCTTCAGATCCTGGAAGGCTACTCTAAGGTCTCCTGGAAGCCTTCTCTTCTCCAGGCTGAAGAGCTCCAACTCTCGCAGCTTATAAACTTTATGGAGAACAGTGCCCTAGGGAAACATTTTGTATACTATGATGTGGCAAATTACCCTCAAAGTATGGCTTTGCCAATAAAACACCACAAATTTTGGGCACCCTCCAAGACTTGCAGCCTCAGGCTGTGAGGTGTGAAGCAAACCCAACCCCTTTTCCCTTCATCAGGAGACAATGCTTTCCAGAGCCCCACAGAAGCTTCATCAGCTTTCAGAAAGAGGGCAGTGGTTTTTCTAGGAAGGAGATTTGATCCTTATTTTACACTCGAGCAAATGAGCCTTTTAAAACACAAAGTCACACAGTGCCGTGTGTCACTGACATTACAAAGCCGACTTAGAATGAAAGCCCTTACAGGGCTGATGTTAGCCAGTTTGCTGGAAACAGCTCGGACTTTGTTCCATCTCTTTCTGTCGCAGCCTCCTCTGATGTGGATTTTCCATTCCTGTAGTGGGTTATTTCAAATTCAGCACCCAGAAAGGCTCCTCTGGTCCTCCAAGCAAAGCCTGTCTCACTAACGGCTTAAGACCCACAAAAACAACTCATTCTAGCACGCCATTCCCTGTGGGTAGCTGCCTCTCTGTCTTACATTAAGTTGAAATATTGATTAGAATTCTTGTACTAGAAAGAAAACAACCACCCAGTGAGGTACTTGGCTGATTCCTGCCAACAGAAACACCCTCAGTATACTCAGTAAACTGAGAACATGGGAGTCCTGCTCATTACCACAAGATTACTTGAGCTGCACTAGCTGTAGACACAGGCATGAGTGTATATATATAGATAGATAGACATATAGATATATATACACACACACACACGTCATAAACCTGGCAATTATGTGCACATGACACTTAAATTCCACAAAACCAGACTGCACCAATGCTGTATTCCATAGCCGAGGGTGCACAAAGGAGCCCAAAAGGCAGCAGTAAGTCGGAATCAAGCCTTGCCATGTATAAAATCCACACAGCAGCATGGAAGCCACTTAAGCTAATAATTAAAAACCTTAATTTTAAAACCAGGAAAACACAGTCAGGATTGAGATAAGTAGCTGCACCCCTGAAGCTTAGTATCACCACACAGGCAGAAATCAATAACTGACAGTAAGAGGTCGGTGATAGGAATCTGTAGCAGCTGAAGCAGTCAACTTGAAACCCATTAACAGCTGTATTAGAAAGAATTGCTTTTTTCAATTTGCTAATGACCACTTCTTTCCTTCCAGATGATCCCTTTGGAAAAACCCAGTGGAAATCCCTTTGGGCACCCCTTATGAATGAACTACTCAGGATTTCAAGACTCTCCAGATCAGCATCAGATAACCACCTGCTTTTCACAATCAGCACCAGAACATCCATGTCAGCATCGATATCAAGATTAACACAAGCGACACAAGAAGAGAGCAAATCCTGGGACACTCGAGGTCTACAGTGCCATCTGCACTCCATGACTGCTGGGCTCAGCCTCTGTCAGAGCTAAATGAGACGTTAGAGCATCACAGCCACCAGCTGCAAAGCTTACCAACGTGATACTTTGCTGAAGATCCCAGATCAGTGACTGTCCTGCACCGCAGATGGAGAATTCAGTGAGGGTTTTTTGGTATCTCACATACATCACTCTCCTCTGAAAGTTTGGGAACCTGCACCTGAAGTATACAGTCTAACAGTCACATGAAAGCTCAGAGAGCCACAGCCTAGCCTCTTTATCCACTTGCAGTAAGACACTGATCATTAACTGGCATTTTCTGAGTCGCTGGCATTCTGCAGCTGTCCCGCAGTCATACCAAGCACAACAAAATCCCCTGTATCTTAGAGCATCTTTTTCAGAGATCAGACGATCTTGAGGACACTACCACTCTGAGCTACCACTTGAACGCAGGCACGAATCCCTAACATTTTTGTTTGCTTATTTTCCTTTTGAAAAATACAGTCTTCAGACCGAGATCTGCCCACAACTCGCTGGGCCATAAGCAGCAGAACCCAGTACACCCCCATGAGCCAAGAAACTACTCAGGCAGTAGTCACATATGTTTGCCACCATTAATCACCCAACGTACGAGGAATAAACTCATCAAAACCCAATACTGCCATCATGGGTGACACCACTTGGAAATAAACTTCAGCACAGCAACGACGACAAGAAATCCCAAACATCTTTGGTTTTGCCTTCCCTGGGCAGGACGAGGGGCAAAAGGGTGTCCCCGCTCGGAGCTGCTCCCGCCAGCGGCTGTGGGAGCGGTACATACAACTCCGAGCGAGCCGAGAAATCGCCAAGGAAATGACATTTCGCTCCCGACGGCCAGCTGCGGCACACACACCTCCCCACCGGCGCTGGATGCCTCTCTGGGTCTGCGAAGCCCAGCAGCCTCTGCCCCTCCGAGCGCTGCCCGGCCGCGGTTCGCAACCCGCGGACGAGGGGATCCGAGGGGACATAGAGCCCGGTCCCCCGCCGCCGCCCTCCCGCCCCGTGTAACTTTCCCGGGGCTCGCCTTACCGCCGTGGAGCCGGAGGAGGAGGCGATGTAGACCTTGATGACCATGCTGGGAGACGAGGCGGAGGCGGCGGGATGCGGAGCCGGGCAGGTGGGTGTGTGCGGGCTGCACGGCGAGGAGCGGGCTGGGGCTGAGGCGACGGCGGGAGGGAGGGAGCAGGAGGAGGCGGCGGGAGGCCTGGCTCCGCCTCGCCGCGCTCACTGGGCTGCCGGCGCGGCAGTCGCCACCGCCCAGCCCGGAAGAGGGAAAAATGGTTAAAAAAAAAAAGGAAGAAAG
>VWYK01092339.1:34832-54785 GCA_013399775.1 Semnornis frantzii | reverse complement strand
AAACCCAATGAAAAATTGAATGTGTAATTCTATAATAAGGTTAAAGGCTTCCTGCTAAAGTGAGTGAAGGTAATCACAGAATTAACCAGGTCGGAAAAGACCTTTGAGTGCAACCTATCACCTAACACCTTATATTTAACTAAACCATGGCACCGAGTGCCTCGTCCAGTCTCCTTTTAAACGCCTCCTGGGATTGTGACTCCACCATCTCCCCGGGCAGCCCATTCAAATGGTCAATCACTCTTTCTGTGAAGAACTTCTTCCTGACATCCAACCTAAACCTGCCCTGGCCTGTGTCTGCGCTTCTTCTGTTTATCTATTTGAAGGCTCTAATTTTCTTTGCCAGTCTGAAGTGTTGCTGGATATGTCACCCACTAGTGGAGAGCAGTTCCTTTATTCAGGCTAATCCAGATAAAGGAGTAAACTTCCCCATTATGAGGCTTGGCCCCCAAAGTTATCCAGAGTAACACTGGAGTGCCATCCCCACTCATGCAGCATTTCCTGAAGAGATTCTAGCTTTGAAAGGTGTTGAGCTGGTTGGCAGGGAGCTGTGCAGGCATTTGAGCCCTGAGTTTCTTTTGTTTTCTTTTCAGATGGGATAAGGAGGTGGTGAGTCAGGAGACGCTGAAAAAAAGTGAGGGACAGTCCTTGAGGGAAAAACATCAAACATGCTCAGGATGCTCATTTAGAAAGTGCTTTTTTTAGCCAATTTAGTTCAAGAAATTAGTACACATCTGGAAAGATTCAGATAAGGTATCTTAAAGTAGATATTTGATTTTTTGTAGTAAAGATGACTTGGTCTTTCACTAAGATGAACAAAAGAGGTTCACTAACTGCCGTTGTAGGTGTTAACTTCTTTCTTTATTTTCCAATATGCACACTTACCTGGTAAAGATGTTTGTTAAATGTCTTGATTTCCTTGTTGCTATTGTACTTCAGGGAACACCAGTCCTTCTGCTGGGACCAAAACGTTCTCAAGTGTCAGAGCTTGTTCTTTCCCATGAGTAATTGGGTTATCCTGCTTGGAAATTACCAGGATCTCTTAAATTGTTTAGGTTTTGTGGCCTTTTACAACTACCAAAAGGTTATTCCAAAGCTTAGTATTTGAGATCTTTTCAAACTTTCAGCTTATTCCAGCTGCACATCTGGCATTTCATTTGTGTTCATGTATATTGTTAGGGTTGTTGTAGCCCTTACTCCTTAAATGCGCACCCAAATAGAATATTCAACTACTGATTTACTGATGCATATATATAAAACATATAAATTTTTTTCTTTTTTTTATAGGAGATGAAACTAGGCTTATAGCTTCCTCTTGTGAAATAGGCTTTTATTGCCTGCATTGCTCTGAGCCATCCTTCCCCTCCATGCTGCTCACCATCTGAATTCTGTAATTTCTGAACATGAGTGTCTGGGGCTGTTGGAAGAATCTTGATAGAAGTTTATTAGCATTTAGTAAAAAAAGATGGTTTTGCTTCAGTGATTCCTGTATTGTACTGTGCTTTTGGCTTTATCTACTCCAGCTAACCTTGGTCTAGCTTTTTTAGGTCTGGACTTTCTTAATCTGCACAGCTGCTTTTAACAATCTGCTTGCAACATGACATCTCTAGGTTTTGTGTTGCTTTCCAGTAAGGCTTTTATTTTGTAGAATAATTTCTACCTAATGTCTGGCTGACTTTCACAGAGTCTTGAAAGAAGGCTTATTTTACACTGTTCAGCTTCTCTGAAACAGATGATCCCCATGCTGCTCACATTAAGCATCAGGGAATTTCCAGCCAGCTTGGATTTCTTCGTGGTGAATTCCTTGTCTAGGAAGATGGATGCATCACTTCAGTACCCTTTACTGTACTTTAGAAATGAAAACCAATCTACGTTGTTAGAACTTGTTTTCCTGGCTTATCTCTTCAGACAGCTCCTTCTAGCAGCAGCTGTCTTTAAGTCATCTGGTCAAGGTTTTGTGTGTTTTTTGGGTGGTGGGTTGTTTTGTGTGGGTTGGTTTTTTTTTTGTTTTTTTTTTTTTTTTTTTTGTAGTGAGAGTGGGAGGAAGGAAAAGATTTGCTAACGGCCATGCTGAGTTTGGACATTTATGAGTTCACCACTTGTATATATGGACCTTTTTTACCTGTGTGCGCTTGTGGTTTTTGCTTCTAAATTGTCACTTCCTCCTCAATTGAATATTGATAGTTTTGTTCAGTGTAAGATGAAATGAGGAGGATTTATCTTTCAGTCTTTATGTTCTAAGGAGATGACAGTAGTATGTGGGCTTTGATGGAACTGCCAGGTCATAGTATTGTAGCGGTGCTGCTTGGTTTGTGCATTCTAAGAAACTCAGTGTTTCTGCAGAGCTTTTGGTGGCAAACTCCAATGTAGGAAACCATTAAAAAGCTGTGTAACTTTGTTGCTATTAGGACCACTGTATATAGTTCTAAGAATTACTCTTTTTTTCTCCTGTAGAAAATGGTTATTAATGCTTTCCTTAACTCAAAGTGTGCTTACAGCATCAGTCTTTGTCATTGTGTGTTACTTGGGTGAACTGTAGTTCTAAGAGCAATGTAGATGAAAAGATGACACTCAGACAAGTGAAATGAATCATCTTAATGAAGTTGGCCAAGATGCCACTACAGTGTAAGGTTTTGGTCCAACACATGATTATTTTCATAAGTTATAAGCTATTGTGGAGCTGGAGGTGATTGAATTGATAATAATTGAATTAATCTGAATAATTCCCCAGAGGCTGCTTTGTCATACTGTCTATTTTTTATCCCTATTACTCTGACCATCAGTCACCCTTCCCAAAAAGGACCTAAATCTTCAAGGTGTAAAGACCTGGGGTGTCTCTTTGTGCGTCTGTGGTTGGTTGGTTGTGTGTTTGGGTGAGGTTTTTTTTGGTTGGTTGGTTGGTTGTTTTTTAATTATTATTATATACAGCAAGAGATAAAAAAGTTTCAAGACCAATTTCTTTGTTCTCTTTAGGTGTGGTATGCCCAGGGTGTATGCACAAGGAAAGGGCTGGATGTTTTCAAAAACCTTTCAAATTGAACTTTGGCTGGAAAAAATGTTAAAATTATGTGTCAGGAATAGAAGAAGGTAGCAGAAGCAATGGGAAAGGGTAGATTTTTCTCTTAAATCTACTCTTTGGGATTTAAAGCTTGTAGTTCACTGACATTATCAAAGTAAAAGCTGCCTGCCTTATCACTCTCCTCTCTTTCTAGGATTTCATGAAGATAAAGAACTGAAATGTGGATAGCCTATTTGTAGCCTGGTGGTGGTTGTCATCTGGAATCTGCCAGTGTCTCTTCCAGTAGCTGGTGTAACAGTGGCTGTCGAGAGCCATGAAGGTTGTACCGGAGAAGAATGCTGTCCGCATCCTGTGGGGTAGGGAACGGGGTACCCAAGCCGTGGGTGCTCAGCGGCTCCTGCAGGAGTTGGTGGAGGATAAAACTCGATGGATGAAATGGGAGGGCAAGGTAAGGTTGTGGGATAAGACATGCATGGCTTTATTGTGGAGTGGGGGAAGGGAGGTGGGGATTTGAAATAAACTGTCTCGTGGTTGTACATGGGATGCGTTACCCTTGGTGTGCTCTTTGGCTCTGTTCAGTTCCTGCAGTGATGTGATACTAGCTAAGTTCCTGCAGTGGGTTCCCTTTGTTACATGTGGCTTACAGTTACAGTGTGATCATACGACACTTGCAACCCTTCCTGCTTTGTTGGCTTTTTCAGAAAGTTGAGTTGCCAGACAGTCCACGCTCCACCTTCTTGCTGGCGTTTAGTCCTGACAGGTAATTAACTCCTAATTTGTTCCTGTTTCAGCAGTTTCCTTACACTTAAAAAAGTGATGGAGGCTTGTGCCTGTTGTGTTTTCCAGTCCTGAATAGCCAAGTGTAATTCCTGGTTCCTGACGTGCATGGATGGAAAGTGTGCATCTTCCTAACCTCACAGCTTTGAGCATAGTTGACTGCTTAATTTCTGGTGTTCCTGAGTGATGCATAGTTTTAAGTAAAGCGGGATCTATCTGGCCACTGGGAGATTTCATAAGGAACTTGAAGGAGTAAAGAGTGTTTCAGCACAACATGCCAGGTGATGTGGCACACCTGCTGGGCTAGCTAACAGACCAGAATGATGAGGGTAGTGGAAGCAGAAATGGAGGTGGGTTCTCTTTTTAGTGCAGCTTAGTTGGTGTGGAGAACTGAGAATATTTATCTGCCCCAAAGTGTCACTTGGGATTTCCTTCTGAGCTGTGCATGTTCACTCTGACTTTCAAGGTTAAGTTTGTGCTTTCATGTCAGATGAACTTCATGTTTGGATGGAACTCAGAATCTGGCTACGGCAATCTTTGTGGCCATTGATTAAAAAAGTAGCCTCTGTGTAGGTAAACTACTGAGTGAGGTGTGAACAGATCCTGCTGAGATGAAGCCAACCATGGTGCGGTTTTGCTGTAGTCTTCTCACGCTAATATTTGTCCTACCATCTGCATTCTCAGGACCCTAATGGCTTCCACACACGTGAACCACAACATCTACATCACGGAGGTAAAAACTGGCAAGTGTGTTCATTCCTTGGTTGGACATCGCCGCACTCCCTGGTGCGTCACCTTCCATCCCACAATCCCAGGCCTCATTGCTTCAGGATGCCTAGATGGGGAGGTTAGAATTTGGGATTTACACGTAAGTATTTTCTGAAAAATAGTGCTTTTGGTACTTAGTGGGCTGTGACTCTCTTTGCTCAGTTTATTTCCCAAATGTACCAGCTAAGAGAGCTGCTTGGAGGCTTTGCTGGGACCTGCCTCTAACAGCATGGGACAGATTATAGCCACTCTTGTCTGACTAGAGAGGTGACAGATTCAGGAGTGCCAGGTAGATTGTGCTCCTTAACTGTGCCTGTTTATTTGATCGAAGTGGTACAGATAAAGCTGGAGAACCGTGTGCAAGGTGCCTGTTTAGTTTGTGAAAGATGTGCCATTTTTCATTAATCTGACCGTATCTGAACTCCTTGTTGGACAACCTGCTGCTTTTCCATTTCTACTGGCAGGCTAGGTGGTTGGCACAGAGACAAAGTACATGCACTTGCCTGGTTACTTTGAAATGCGGCATTGTTATAGGCTGCTTGTGACACCTTTACCTACAAAACTACATCTGTGGTCATTGTCACAAGGAGTGTCACGTTCTAAATACATGGGCTTGTGTTGAGAGCAGCTGTTGCTGCCAAGAAAACTTGTCACGTTTGTACTCCAGGCAGAGTCTTGTAGAGATGGCACATGTATGAAAGCCTACCAATGTCAAACTTTGTCATAAACTGCTTGTGGTTCTTTACTCCTCACTCAGGGTGGAAGTGAGAGCTGGTTCACAGATAGCAACAATGCCATTGCATCGCTTGCTTTCCATCCTACGGCTCAGCTCTTGCTGATTGCCACTGCCAATGAGATACACTTCTGGGACTGGAGCCGCCGGGAGCCGTTTGCAGTGGTGAAAACGGCCAGTGAAATGGAACGGGTTAGGTGGGTTCCCATGGTTGGGGGGAAGAGAACGTTTGTGAGTGAAAAATGGTCAGTTGTGGGGAATGGGAGGGGCTTCTCTGGGATGCTGCAGCCTCTGCACTGAGGCAGCCGTGAGAAACGTTACTTGGAGTTCTGCAAGCAGGGAAAAAGGCCGTTGGAAGTAACAGACCAGCTTGGTTGTTCATGTTTGCCATCAGATGTGCACCAAATAAATGCCCAACAGCTACTTCTTGTTCAGATGTGATCTTAATTAAACTTGTCAGCTATAAGGATGAGTGAATCCATAAGTTGCTGCAAGAGTGCTGAGTACTTCTGGATGCAGTTAGAGGAAGCTGCATTGCTGGAAACTCAATGCCTTCTTTTGAGTGATTTAATGATATTTAATGACAATGATATGACATTCAAGTCAAGTTAGTCTCTCATTTTGTACCAAATTCCAATTTATAATATGTACCTACACGTTCTTGGCTATTTCAGTTGATACAGCAGTACTTGCTTCCAGCTTTTAACTTCTGTATAATCTTTCTGTGGACTACAAGATAGCTGCAGCCTTCAGCTAGATAAGTACATTTTCTTTTTAATGCATTAACTTTTTGACATCCCTCAGAAGGTGATGATGGTAATGTAGTAGTGTTCTCTTTGAAAATATTTGACAGGTGGGATTTTCTTCCCTGCTGTATCCAGCTTCCTGTGCCAGTGTGGAATGCGAACTGATGATTAATACCTTGGCTGTGCTTTTGTTTCAGGCTGGTACGGTTTGATCCTTTGGGACACTACTTACTCACAGCAATTGTTAACCCTTCTAACCAGCAGGTAAGCGGCATGTCAGTATCTGTATTGATTGGCTAATTACAAGATCATTTCCATACATTAACCAGGGTCTGCTCCTAAGCAGCCTTGTGCTTTTCTTAGAACCTAAAGTCCTTCTAAACTGAGTTTTGTCTCACCTTAATTTGTCACAGGAGTGTTCTTGTGTCATCTGCAGAGCTATTAAAGCGCTGTCCAAAGTGTGCTTGTTTTGCTTTCACTGTTTCATTAGTGGTGGGAGAGATTCCCCAATGGCACTCTTATCTTCAAATCCAGCAGAATATCACAACATATATGAGGTATTAACAATGCTTCCTGCAGCTGCTGACACTCAGATGCTGATGCTTCTGTTTGTATAAAGAGTGTATTGTCAAGGCTCACTGGGCTGTAGGAAGAGGCTGTCTGGAATCCATAAAATGTACTTTGGAATGGCCTCAGCTATTTCATGCAAGTCAAGGCCTCTAGAAGGGGACTTATCAAATCCTTTCATCTCTCTGGGGTGGTAGCTGACTTTCTGCTATTCATTTGGAGGTAGAGGGTTTTGCTGTGAGGTGACTGAACTTTGATTCCTTCCTCCTGTAGAGCGATGAGGAAGTGGAAATCTCCGTGGACAGCACAGAGATGCCACACTATCGCCAGCGTGCCATCCTTCCCTCTCAGCCTGTGAGGCGCGCACCCCTCCTCCACAACTTCCTGCATATGTTGTCCTCCCGCTCCTCCGGCATACAGGTGGGAGAGCAAAACAGTGTTCAAGACTCTGCTACCCCATCCCCTCCACCGCCTCCACCACCACCACCTCCGCCTCCAGCCAGTGAGAACACAAGGGCATCTGTGTATAACAGGCTCCGGGAGCGTGTCAGCTATCCCACAGCAGAGTGCTGCCAGCACCTGGGGATGTTGTGCCTTTGCAGCCGATGCTCTAGTGCAAGACTTCCTTCTTCTCTCTTTCCACATCAGGAGAACACGCCCTCCACGTCTTCTGGGGCCACTGGCACTTCCTTCTCCTCTGTGCAGACAGAGCCTTACCAACCCCCAGAGCAGGCATCCGTAGCACAGGAGGAGCAGGGGATACTTAACAGGCCCTCTGCTTTCAGCACAGTTCAGAGCAGCACTGCTGGCAACACCCTGCGCAACCTTAGCCTGGGCCCCACGCGGCGGTCCCTCAGCGGGCCCTTGGCGGGCCACCCGTCCCGGTACCAACAGTCTGCAAGAGAGATGGCTTCGGGCTTAGGTGGGTCTGACTGGTCCAGGACAGTGCTGAACATGAGCTCTCGGTCAGAGCTCGAAGCCATGCCTCCCCCTAGGACCAGTGCCTCCTCTGTGAGCTTGCTGTCGGTGCTGAGACAGCAGGAGGGAGGTTCCCAGGCATCGGTCTATACCTCTGCAACAGAAGGGAGGGGCTTTCTGGCCCCAGGGGCTGAGGTGGACAGTGGTGGTAGCGCTGGCCCGAGCAATCCGACCAGCATCCGTAATGAGCTCCAGTGTGATTTGAGGAGATTCTTCCTGGAATATGACCGGCTTCAGGAGTTAGATCAGGGGATTGGTGGGGAGCCTAGCCAGTCGCAACAGGCTCAAGAAATGCTCAACAACAACGTTGAGCCTGATCGGCCGGGTCCCTCCCATCAGCAAACTCCACACAGCAGTGAAAACAGTTCCAATTTGTCCCGGGGTCACCTGAACCGCTGTCGCGCTTGTCATAACCTGCTGACCTTTAACAATGACACGCTGCGCTGGGAAAGAAGCACGCCTAGCTACACACCAGGGCAGGTCCAAAGCACGTTTGAGGGTGTGCCTCCAAATACCAGCCAGGTGCAGCCTGCAGAGAGAACCGAGGGCAGAGCTCCTGCCTCTAGCAGGCTGCAGCTGGGCAGCTCTTCCACCCCGCAGGAGGAGAGGACCGTGGGAGTGGTCTTTAACCAGGAGACGGGGCACTGGGAAAGAGTTTACAGCCAGTCGGCTTCAAGCAGACCTGGGAATGTATCACAGGAGGCCTTAAACCAGGAAATGCCTGAGGAAAGCTCAGAGGAGGATTCACTCAGGAGGTAAGATATGTTTGGCCTTACTCCTCTATTTTTTTTTCTTAAACTTTTCCCATCCCGTCTGAATTTTTTCAGTATTTTCAGAGTTAAAAAGCTGTGGTTGTGTGTTATTTTATCTAGATAAAAAGAGACTGTGCGTTGATGTCTTCTGTAACTGCCATTGTTGTGCTGCAGATAGGTTCTGAAGATTGTAAGGACAGAAATCGGACCTCTCAGTGGGAAAGGCAAGCAAAAGGATGGGCTTCTGGCAGCAGATCTCTGGTGAACTGTGCTCCTGGTGTTTCCCAGAAAACCACGGAAGGGCAGGAACACAGGGTGTGCTACACTGTCCTTTGTGGCCTGAATCCTACATATGTGGTGCATGGAGTACCTGCCCAGAGTAGGCTGAAATGTTGAGCATGAGTAGTGGGAATTGCTTTCTTGAGTGCTAGGTGCATCTTTCTGAGGTTTTAGTTAAAATGGGGAGATTAAGAGTCATTTCTGTGGTATTGCCATATAGGGCAAAACTAGTGAAAGCAACTTAGTTGTATTTGATGTAACCCGTGTAGCTTGCTTGTCTTTGAGAGAGAGGTAAGTTTTCACGGTTGCTCCCACTGACCTGAATCTAGGATGAGCTTGTTGAGGGCATGCTGATCACTGAAAATTTTAGACTTAGCTGTATTTTTTTTATTTAAGAAAATGATGTGGTGGGTTTTTTTTTTTGTTTTTTTTTTGAGGGTTTGTTTGCTTGCTTGTGGTGTTTTGATGGTTTTTTTTAATATGCTTCAGATATCTTAGGAGTAACAGAAGGAGCCAAGTTGAGCTTTGCGGAAAGGACCTATGCTTTGTGTGAGTGTCTCTGCTGGCTTGTATTGATGATTCACCCTCTGGTACTTTTGGAAAGAGTCTCCTTACTGGATTTCAGTTTGACATCCCTCTGTCAAGTGGTTTGTGCCTGGTCTTGCTGTTTCTCAGAAATTGATGCTTTGTGCTTTTGGAAAGCAAAATTTCCAGGTTGGATGCAGATGTAGCTGACTGAGGAGGTTTTGTACACAGGAGTGCCTGAGGAAAGGGAATTCTTTCCTCCTTTATGTAGATAAGCTGATTACACTGAGGCTGGAACAGTGTCTACCTTTCACACAGTTGCATAGCAAATAAGTGGTGGCGATCATGAAATTATGAATCTGGTTCTAAATCTGTACTCCATTTTTTTTGTAACCTGCCATAATGAGAGTATCAAGCTAATTACATGGTAACTGTTTCCTGAACTTATCTACCTCTAAATTAAATTCAGATATTCCCTGCTTCCCTATTAAAGGGCAGAGAGGTGAGAAGAAACTGACAAATTTAGCTTTAAAATGGCACTTGAGTAAATAAGTCTTTGTGTTGAAATAACTGTAGGTGTTCATATTGTCTCCCCAGTGTAGTTTGTTCTCTGGGCTGAGTCACTGCAGAATCAGAAATAAGGAGGACAAATAACCTTTTTAGTGATCGGGTGGTTGGCATGTAAATGGACAGTGAGGAGTGGTGGGATCTGTAGGAGTGAACTTTTCTGCGACAGTTGTATAATTAAAAGTACTCTGAGGTATAGAACTCAGTCCAAGCCTGGATAGCTGCTGGAGGCATGTGACTAAATCTCTGGGTCACTTTGCCTGTCACCTGAGATGGTTGCTGCTACCTGATGCTGCCTGCTCAGTGGCTATAGCATCTGTGCAGGGTTAGTTACTTACCTGGTTGCCTGTGCAAACAGATGCTTTTGCTGAGACATTATGTTGGAGTGTGTAGTTTGATGCTCAAGCTTAATTCCAGAATCAACTACCAAATACCTGTAAGATTAAACCTTAAAAGTGGAAACCCATTTGGCATAGGTTGCTGAGAAGCTCGCAGAGACTCTTTCATTCCACTCCCCCAGTCTTCTGCCTCTGTTACCAGACCTTTCTCAAGAACAGGCATATTTCTGCTTCCTAACTGAAGTTACGGTAACTGAGGAGTGCTGAGGTAAGGAAGCTGGAAGCAGTGACCAGTCTGGTGTCAAATGTTCATGGCAGTTCCCGTGAAGGAAAAGTGTTTCCTTTCCTGTTGAACACACTGGATGGATTTGAGCTTTATGAAATCTTTCTCTTTGAAATGAAACCTCCATGTGGGATACTTATATCCCACAGGTGTAATTTTCTGCCCTTCTCAAATTAGCCATTGCATCATAGAATCATAGAATTGTTGGGGTTAGAAGGCACTTTGGAAATAGTCTAGTTCCAACTCTCATGCTGTGGGCAGGGACATCTGCTACACCGGATTGTTCAAGGTGCCAGCACCTCCAACCTGGCTTTGAACACATTCAGGGTTATTTTCCTTTATAGAGCAATAACAACTCAATGGGTATCTGATTACTTGATTTTCGCATGGATCATCTTCACATCCAGGCTTCTTGTCTCCAGACCTCTAGAGTGTGCACCCACGACAAGAAGTGCTGGAACTGCTTCTGCGGCAGAGTCAGAAATGTCTGTTAACTTCTGTAAGGGTCAAGAGATGTAAGCTATGTAATGCCGAAAGTGCTGAGAGAGAGAGGGAGGGTGGGTGAGCCTTCAGGCCTGAGATAACTATGTATGTGCTTTTAAACAATGTAAATTTGTGCCTGTGGACCTCAGCTTGGTACTCAGTGTCAGGCATTCACTTGCTTGTAACCCCTTGCATTCTGTTCTTTATCTCTCCATTAGATGTCCTCATTAGGCAATTGAGCTCTTTTCAAAGGCCAGTTGAAAAACTTCAGATACAAATTGCATCTGAAAACTGTGTATGTTCCCATTCCTTGTCTGTGGGCAGGATCCATTTCTTAACCTATATTGCCTGGCTGAGCAGTATCTTGCTTGGAAGATGCTGGCATGGAGGGTCAGATAGTAAATAGGTAGTTTAATGAAGGCTGTTCTTTGAATTCTCTTAATGCTGGGTAGGGAGAGAATTCTTTTCTCTGTGATGGTGTTGGGCTAATTGACTAGGGCTAATCACAGGGCTATTAATAAGCATGTAATGAAGCTATTCCTGACTAACAGCTCTGGCTGTTAGAAGGAACGTTGCACTGGGAGCTCGGGCAGTAACAGCACTCCTGTCACGTTCAGCTTGCCGGGAGAGCAGCATGTTGAGCTGTGTGCTTCTTGAAGCTGTGTCAGGGAAACTGGGAAAGGTTTATGGTCTACCTAAGCAGAAATTGGTGAGACTGAACTTCACAGGATCACAGGACGTCAGGGGTTGGAAGGGACCCAAAAAGAGAGTCCAACCCCCCTGCCAGAGCAGGACCATACAATCTATCTGAAGTCACAGAGGAACGCATCCAGACAGGCCTTGAAAGTCTCCAGAGAAGGAGACTCCATATCCTCACTGGGGAACCTGTTTCAGTGCTCTCTGACCCTTACAGTGAAGAAGTCCCCCTTGTGTTGAGGTGGAACCTCCTGTGCTGCAGCTCATACCCACTGCACCTTGCCTTATCACAGGGAGCAAGTGAGAAGAGCCTGTACTCCCCATCCTGACACCCAGCCCTCAGATATTTATAAACACTTGTTACATCCCCTCTCAGCTTGTTTGAGGTTCTCCAGGCGTCTCTTATTAATGTAAATGTAGTTGTGTGTGTGGTGCTTTGGGGTTTTTTGTTTGTTTGTTTTTGTTGTTTGTTCATTTGTTGTTTTTCCCTGTGGGTCTGTCTTTGCTTAATTTCTAACATTAAAGTGAAAAAAGCATTAGAAATCCCTGAAGTTGCCATTTGAAAAATGCTGCGTGAAATTGGTGATAGAAACTATTGGCAAGATCTGGATGAAGGAGAGATACCTGAGCAACAGATCACAGAATTTTAGAGATTGGAAGGGTGGACTAGATCATCTCACCTCCAGAGATGATCTAGTCCACCCCCCCTGCCAAAAGCAGGATCACCTAGGGTAGTCCGCATAGGAATACATCCAGGTGGGTTTTGAAAGTTTCCATAGAAGGAGACTCCACAATCTCTCTGGGTTAGTTTAATTTTTCTATAACTTCCTGTTAATTAAAAAAATGAATTGAGGAAACTTTCCATTAATATTGCAATCTTAGTGAGGGAAAGCTTCTGGTAACTACTTTAAACCACTTAAAACTACTTAAACTACCTAAAACTGTGTGGACCAATTCAGTCTAATAATGAAAAACCAAACAGGGAATGAAGAGGATTTTTCTAGTCAGCTGCTTGTTTGGGAGGAGCTAGTCCCACCTTCTTAGGCAAATGATAAATAGAATCCTAGCAGTGGTCTCCACTAAAATAAATTTCAGCTCCTTGGGTATTGGTGGGTACAGTGCAGTGGTAACTAATAAAACTGATCCAGATCTTCAAATGCTACCTAAGGTTATTTCATTTGGCATGTCACAAATGATTATCTAGAGACCTAGTATGTTATGTCACAAAGAAAATGCTCTGTCTGTAAATATGATGATTTTCAGTTCTGGCATGGCAACCCAGGCCATAGTCTTTTTAGAATGGATGAAGGAGTGAGGGGGGAAATACACAAAGGGAACCTTTTCATTTAGGTATTCAAGTTTTAGCTACTCCTAATATACTAAGGGGGCAATTCTGATATTGCTTGCCTGTCCATGGTGACTAGAGATATGAAAGAATTGCTCCTATTGGCAGGCAGGTTTGCTTGAAATTTGTATTTAATGAGGAAACACTTATTATCCTTGTTCCTCTGTTTAAAAAGCTTTGTCTGGCAATTATGTTAAACTCTAACCACTCCATTGCACTCATTGCAGAGGTCAAGTTCTGTATGCTGTGGTATGGATAACTTCTGTGCCTCTGCCTTAAGAATGTATAATGTTTTCAGCTTGCCTCACCTCCTTAATTTGGCAGTCAAGATAGAAAGTCGAAGTTATCTGAGAGGTCTAAGAAATCTTTTGAACTGTCCTGGGTGATGCTTTTGCCACACACACTGGTAGGAAGGAAGGAGTCTGTGTGAGATGGACACAGCTTGTATTGTCTGGGAACAATTGTATGAGATCTTTATTTTTCTGAGTGTGTAGACGTGCAGAGTCCACATTGCTGCGCAAATAGCAGTACCCACCCAAGTTGCACAGTTTACCAAAGGAATTATTTTTGGGTGTGTTTTATTCTGTCTGTTAGATGTGCTGTGTGCAACTGCCAAGTGTGGACCAGGTTCCCTGAAACTATTTAACAAGGTCCAGGATTGAATTCTGTCTTTCATTTTGTCAACTCTTGTCTGAGGAATAGTCCCTCTTGCCTACGTTCAAGCAATGTGATATGCACCATGTTTTTTTCTTGAGCTGAGGCTGTGTTGTGCTCAGCCCAGATGAGAAAACTATATATAGGGTTGTGAATGGAATCCAGATGTCAGTCTCATACATTGCCAAGTGAGTTGGGCTGGATTGTCTTTCCCTTAGAAAGGTTTAACTGCTCTGCCTCTGGTTTCACCTATCAGCCAAATGGAGACCTTTTCCCTGCTCAATAGGCATCTGAAGGCTCCAGGCGTAACACCAGGTACAGCAGGGTGGTGGTACCCTTCTCATGTACCTGGGCAGTGCAGTGACTCCAGCTCATGTCACGTCTCTCTCTGCTTTTGATGGGCTTTCTGGCAGCACGCAGCTCTCCATACTTAAAGCAGATACGGAAAGAAATACCTAGTGTGCTCTCTTTAGAATTTCTCAGGACTCGTTTCCATATTGCTTTTCTGCCACAAGGGGGTAATGTTGCTTCTGCTCCTTGATGTCCCTGGCCCCTCGTGGAGCTAGAAAGTTTCTGAGTTCTTGTGTGAAGAAAACAAGGTAGCTTGAGGACCCCTTCCCCCAATCCTAGATACAGCTTATTTCCTTAGTTGCCATACATATGCAACTTCTTCAGTGTTTGGGGAAAGGCGTGAATGGGAATCCAGAGGGGAAATGGCTCTGATACAGAATGCAAACCAGGGATGAGCTTACCCTCTTGGCTTTTGAAAGGGTTTGAAAGGGATAGAGATGGATCTGAGGTGAAGGCAGGTATTTGGTGGTTCTGATATGCAAATGTCCCTGAGTTAGAGCTGTAAAAGAACCTCGACGACTTTTCTCATTGTCCACATAGCCTGGAGCAGACTTTTCTTTGCAGTCTGCCTTCTCAAAGGTTTTGTTTGCATTTAAACGATTTCTCATCCATCCTTAGAAGAATTCCATAAGATGGGGCTTATGTTCTGGAGGAATGTCTGGGAGACCTAGACTGAATTCGGGGCAGTCGCCTTTGCTGTGGGGCTGGGCTTATTTTCTTGTTCAAGTATGCCTTGAGCTATTACCTAGATTTTTGGTCTTAAGAAGACCATGAATACCTTTGCCTGTTTGGTGTCATTTTTTCTAATGCAAATAGGCACGACTTACTCGAGTCTGAGGGGATGTCTTTTCTGGTTCTAAATTGTGTCGATTTGTGATCTAACTGGGACCAGTCTGTGGTTAAAGTAGACTGACAGGCTAGGAACACCCCCATCCCTTCCCAGCAGCAACGAGTGTTGTATGCAAAATGGAAAATAGTACAGTCACTTGTGCAGCTTGTGCTGGAACCTGAACTTCTGATGTGCTGCTCTGTTTTTTGATTTAAATGACCAGACTGCTCAGATCCCTCTGTATAATTGGCGTCTGGTGGCTTTCTTCCTGTGTAAAGCCCTGAATGATAAGGAGCATGACACTCATACCCTAGTATGAATATACCCTCAGAATATTTACTTGGCCCTTGCTGTGGGTACCTTTACCTTCTGGGAAATGCTTCTTTGACTGAATTTTACTATTGAAATAATAGAAGTACTATTTTCTTTTGGGGGGAATGAACTAAAGCAGGAGGGAATTGCCTTGCCTAAAACTAGAAAATGCATCCAGTGGTGGAGACAGAACACATACTTACTGCACTCTGTTTTGTTCCTTATTTCAGAAACACTGAGTTGTTGCTACTTTTTCTTAATTACTTACAGCAGTTGTGGCTTGCTTCTTCAAGTATTTAATAGTATCCGTTGCCAGAGTGACATGTGGAATTCACTGAGAAATGGGGACTTGAGCCGGAGGCATGCTTCTGAGCGCTGGAGAAGATAGGCACCAGCCTGCCAGTGGGAATGTGGCCTGTGCCAGATCTAGGTGGGCCTACCCAATGTAATTTCTCCTCACTCCTTCGTTTAGGCACATTACTTGTGGAAACAGTGACTGGTGTGCTGGCATTTGTGGTTTGGACTTTCAGCATTTTATTTAAACTTAAGGTGTTGTAGACCTTACCTGTTATGTGAAAAGATGGATTTTCTGGCACACCTTGTAGCCTCCATGTGCAGTAATGGGATACTTTTTGAAAAGTTCGTACTGTGCCGTTTTCAGATTTGGTAAGAAATAATTTCAAAGATGCTAGTTACAGTTCTTGAGGGTGATGATGATGAGAGATAAGTAATGTTTTACTAGCTGGTGAGGAACTGTGTGGTATATGCTAGTTATAAATGGATTTGCAAGCAGGCCTTTGTGCTTAGGAAAAGGTGCTTGAGAGGAGAAGACCAAAACTATGGGGTGGATGAGTGATTCTGGAAAAGTTAGCCTGGGCATATTGCAGTCAGTGAAGACCTAATTCATCAGCGCGTGAAGTGAAGTAATATGAAGATGATGTGAACATTTAGACATGATAATTAGCTATGTTTATGGGTGAGATGCGCAGGCTGCGGACAGCCATGGCAAGTATTGTTTGTTTGGCCTTCTTTAAAAATGGGAAATGCAGATTAGCTCGAATGTGAGAATGTAACCACAGTGTGAACTGTAGGAGTGGTTTCCATGATGTCAGAATGGTCAGGTAATGTCTACATGAGCTCTGAGGTTATTGCTGCCAGATTTCTGGCTTTGTAGCTTTTTCCAAACAGAGCCTACTGTCTCCATGTGGGCAGGACAGACTTTTGTTTACTGATGTGGTAGAAGTACTGCGAAGTTGTTACATAGAAGAACAACAGAAAGAGTTGCCTGTTTTGTTCCACAAAAGTTCCTCCTTCTGCCCTTTTTGATTTCCTGATTTAAGACTCAATGTAAACTTGCTAGAGCCATTTTACTTCATTACTGAGAACTGGTAGAGGGGAAAAATGGTGCCTTTTGCTTTCTTTTTTGCATTGATTAATAGAGGTCACTCCCTGCTGCTGAGCTTCCCCGAGAACTTCAGAAGGCTGAGCATGTGCAGCCTTGCCAAACTTGTAGAATGGCTTAAACTTTCTTCCCTTTTCCTTGGACCAAATTTCAGTATATATCAATGACTATAGCACAAAAAGAAATCCTTTTCCCGTGTTGCCCTTACAGCAGCTTGGCTTGCAAATTAAGCAGGTATAGAAATAACTACTTTCTCAAATACTTTCATGTTGTTTCCCCAGTCAAACCGTTACCCTTTTCCCATGTCTATTTTATTTTTTTGGTGGTTGAGGAGTTCACCTATAAACGAAGTAGGTAAAGTAACTTTCTCTGTAGTCTCCAGGAATTAGAGATCTGTTTTCCTGTAGGTGTGTCTGTGGGACCGTTTTGGGAGTTCACTTTGTATTCACCTGCTCCAGCATGGCAGCAAGGGAACTTGTTGAAATTGAGTTCCAATGATGTTTCTTAATGAAGAAACCAAAGAGGTACATGCTTCCAAAATGGCTTACTTTTTTTCCTTCTACTGAGGAGTAATGAGATATACAGTTGCGTGAGTTGTCTTAGATTTTTTTCATTGAGGAAGTCCTATATGAGATGACCATACAACAAAGACTTTAGATAAACACAGATGCTTAGAAGTTGAAAGCTGACTGATTTCAAACAGCTGTTTGAGGGTGCCATAAAACATGTCAGTTCTCAACTTTGGTACAGACAGGGAAGAAGTGTGAATAACTTCCTCCTCTTGAAAGCCGGGCTTTGTGAAAGCTGCCTATCTGCACATGGCTTCCCTGCAGCCTCCTGATCCAGCTGCTGCAGGGTGTGCAGTATGTCCAGAGAAACTCACTTGACCCAAAAAATTGCTCCTGTTCCCATTTTTTGCTTCTAAGCATTGATTTCATGTAGTAGTCTATTTAGGGGCTGGTGTTCAGGTCTTTAACTTGCTTAAACTGTCTACCCGTGGCTCCTAGATCTTGTTGTCTGGTGCCAGGCAGTTGTTAAAACCGTCTCTTTTCTATCAGTACAACAGTGTTTGTTGTTTGGTTTTTGTTTCTTTTTTTTTCTTTTGCCAAGTAGTAAGTATGGACAAGCCCTCAAACCTGCTATTTAAGACCTAATTGCTGAACTGAAAGGTTTCCATAGCTTTCCTGAATTTGGAGAGGAGCTGGAGATGCCCCTCTCTTATGCTACCATAAGCCCTTAATCATTTGATGTGCAGTCACTTGCACATACTGCGTTCTTACAGTCTTCACTCTCTTTATAAATGCACACAGTACAAATGATGTGCCTGGGGACAGTGTCTTCATCCAATTATTTGCTCCTTATTACAGAATCTGGGCTGGAGAACTTGCAGTGAAGCAATGTGCATCTTATCTTTGGGCTTGGAGCAAGAGGGCAGGGAGGGACAGACATGTGATCTGACTCAGTAATGCAACAGTAACCAAAATAGTGATGACTCTAGATTTCTCCAGTTGAGCTGTTCTGGTCTGTTGTATTGCTAACACATTTGAAACATTTTTCACATACATATTTAACTGATTGCACCAAATGGCTGTGTGATGATGTAACTGACCCTCTTCCTTGCTCTTCTTGAGAAAGCACCTGCTGGAACTGAAGACTGTGAATAAACAGGGTTCATTATCTACCAGGAAACAGATTCATTTTTCTGCTTGAAATGTGTTAGTATCAAATTCTTCCCCTGTCCTCCTGAAGTAGGAGGGCTGGGGTAAGAGTCTGAATTGCCCTGACAGTCATCTGTTCGCCTGACTCTGTTACTCTGGCCTGAACAAGAGCGTTTTAAATGAAGTGATTGATGTGTGGCAGGACCTCTGTTATCAGTATGGCTTCTGCTCCTCAGGAAAGACACCTCTTCAATTCCCTATGGAGAAACAGAAGCCCTATGTAATTATCCCAGAAGCTGACACAGATCTGTGCGTGTGGGTAAGCAAAGAGTTCTGCTGTCCGTACAATCTGTGGTCTTGGGAGCTCCCAGAAAAAGCAGAATTTTAAGCAGACATTGTCTATATGAAGGTAGATAGACAGTTCTACTCTTCTGAGGTCGATTCTACAGGCTGAGGGAATTCAGTGTGTTGGTCATGTTGCAGCCATGCTTTGAAGCCTGTTGTTATAACCATGATCAACTCGGAACCAACTCTTTCTAGCCTTCATTTCTGATACAATTGCATGTTGTCGAGGGTCTAGGTGGAGGCATGCAATATCTGTCTTCAGCTTGGCTGCTCCTCTCTGAGCACTATTATAGAGCGAAACAGCCCATGCAGTAGCTTGAGCTCATTTAAATTTCCTCTGTCATGGATGTGTGCTTCCTCTTGCCTGTTGAAACAACACTTTAATCATTCCCTTGCTGCCATATGATGAGGACCTCTGCGTAACACTTGCTCATCTTTTATGCACCTTTTCAGCAGGTGAAGTATTAGATTAGCAGGGTGACCTTGGGCCCACTTGGAAAAAAAAACAAAAACAAAAAACCAGCTGTCATCCTCTTCAGAGCCACTCACCTTCTTTGTGCTGAGCTCCAAAGGTACTGGTAGTTTCCTGTGGTAGGTGGAGATTGAAGATCCTAGTCCAAAAAGCAGGCGTGCAATAATTGCACAATTCATCACATGGTATGACATTTTAGTTAAACAAAAGCAGGTAAACTTTAAAGGGTTAATAGTGTTCTTTTAGAAACTCTGCTCCCTGCCTTGTGATTGGCAGGACTTAAATCCCAAAGCTTGTTTCTGCTGTTCAAACTGTTACCTGCTGTTGTTTGTTTCATGTAATTCTGTCCTCACAAATGTGCTCCTTCCCACTCTGGCTGAAGACTTCATGTGCTGCCTTTTGTCAGCTCCTTTTCTGCAGGATTCCTGCCCAGCATTGGTGAAAAATATTTTTTTTTTGTGGTCACTCTGTCCTATATCAAACCTGCTTCTCTGACAGCTCCACACCTTCAGCTGGGATGGATGTCTTGGTCTTTCAGAGCTCTTTTTCACAACACTTCAGCCTGTTTGTACAGAGGCCATGTTTGGGGTGTATCCATGATCACATATTATTGCATCTTTGCTGTTGCTGCTTTCCCTAAAGAAAGAAAATTTTCTTGCTGAAGGCGTTTGCTGTTTGGAATAACTTAAAGTGGTGAGAAGAATGCCTAATGGGGCTTGAATACTCGTAAGAAGGGCAGCCGTCAGCTCTCCTTCCTCAATGAGGATGAGTTGTATAGCAAAGATAGCTCCTTCATGCTCTTGCTTATAGCTCAGAATTGAGTAGTGAGATTTTAATCAGCAGTGACTATCTTCTATAGTGGTTACAGCTGTCTTAAGAAGAGTTAGACAGTTGTGTTTGACTGTTTCTCTTCTAATCGTCTTCTGACCTGACTTCAGCCCTGACGCCAGGCTAAATATGTCTAACCATAACCATGTGAAAGCTGAAACAGTCTAGAAAAGTTAGCTTAGAGGTGTTAAGTGGAGATTGCTAAGGACTTAATTTTAGAAGTAATATTTTCAGGCAATCTTTAGA
>VWYK01092339.1:219-27021 GCA_013399775.1 Semnornis frantzii | reverse complement strand
ACTTGAACATCTCCCCGATGGAGAAAGACTGAGAGGCCTGGGGCTGTTTAGTCTTGAGAAGGCTGAGGAGAGATTTTATCAATGGCTGTCTGAGGAGTGGGTATCTAGATGAAGGGGATAGTCTGTTTTTGGTGGTGCCCAGTGGTAGGACAAGGAACAATGGCTCCAAGTTAGAATACAAGAGTTTCCACCTCAACACAAAGAGACACTATTGTGGGGATTATGGAGTACTGGAAGAGGCTGCCGAGAGAGGCTGTGGAGTTTTCTTCTGTGGAGACTTTCACAATCTGCCTGGATAAGTTCCTGTGCAGCCTGCCCTAGGTGATCCTGCTTTGGCAGAGGCATTGGACCTGATCTTTGGAGGTCCCTTCCACCCATGAACATTCTGTGGCTTTTATACAGATGATGCTTGAAGTAGTTCTGAAATGAAAGGCTCTGTTGCAAAGTGGCCACATGGTATGAACTATGCTGGTAAACCACTCCTTGCTAACTATTTGTACATAAAGCCTTGTAGAGGTGAAATCTTATCTTACATTTTTTTCTGTTACTGCAAAGAAAGGTGCTTTGTGAAAAATAATTAAAAGGCTGAGAAATTATGTAAATAAAACTGTTTGCAGTGAGGTGACAGTAAGGTGGAGTGTGCTAACCTACGTGTAAGGTCATTGGGAAACCAACCTAGGTAGCTGCAGAAGATCTTGGTAACTACACGTCAGAATGATGCTGGTAAATGTAAAAGCTTTCTAAATGCAAGTGATTAAATGGCAGGTAAGGGGATTGATTTACCTGGAAAGATGAAAAAGATATTTTACGGATGTTAATTAAAAGATGTAACTGCATTCAGTTCAAGTTAGGAACACTAGGAGCTGCTAAGTGCTTGCAAGTGTGCTATTCCTTATTTCTGGAATGCGTAATCCAAAGTAGGCAGATCTGTTGAATAGGGAGTGCAAGAACTGATTCTGACTCTCTGGGAGCTGTCTTTTTTAAAAGAAAGACTGGAGGCTCTTGCCCAGGTTGCGGAATCTGGTTTGGGTTTTTATGAAGCTCAATAAAATGTATGGAAAGGGATCAGTGTCTGAGATATTTCCTAGCATAAGGAGCATTGTCAAAAAATACTTTTCTACATGAAGGCTTTTTAGAAATTACATTCACAGATTGCATTGGCTTGGAAGGGACCCTGAAAGGTCATCTTGTCCAACCCCGCCCTGCAGTGTGCAGAGACATCCCCACATAGATCAGGCTGCCCTGGGCTGCATTGGGTGTGATCTTCAATGCCTCATCCACATCTCTGGGCAACTCATTTCAGTATTTCGCCACTCTTGTTGCAAAGAACTTCCTCCTTATGTGGAAGTTAAATCTACCCTGCTCCAGTTTCAAACCATTGCCCCTTGTCCTGTCACTACAGGCCCTTCTAAGCAGTCCTTCCCCAGCCTTCCTGTGGAACTCCTTCACATGTAGAAAAGTAGCTCTAATTTCTCCCTGGAGCCTTCTCTTCTTCAGGCTGAACAGCCCAATTCTTGCAGCCTGTCTTCATAGCAGAGGTGCTCCAACCCTCTGAATAAGATGATCTTCATGTGACAGTTAAAGGCTTTAGGTTGTGGTGGAAACTGCGGTAGCTTGAATTTGCGAGGAGCTATGGAGAAAAGTCCAGCGTGGAAACTTCTTTGAAGAGGGTTAATTGTTCTGGGAAGTGCCACTGTTCTTCTCAGAGCCTGAGATTCATAGATGCATAATTAGCACAGGCTGGATGTTTGAATAGAGCAAGATTATAGAGTCTTCCTCAATAAACTTTGTGATATGCTAGTCTGGTGGGATGTCTTCAAGCGTCCCTTTAACTTATTAGGAATTAGGAATGTGATTAAAAAGAACGTTACTGCATTTTGAGCTTTTTGGCATAGCAGCATTACAAAAAGTTATGACTTCCATATGTTCTTAAATAAGTGTTGAACAGTGAAACAAAGGTGAAATATACATCTCTATATATCTGTGTGTGGATGTGTTCTTAAATATATATAACAAATACACATACATATATGAAAGCGAACTCCTTACGACCAACCGGTCTCCAGTGGAGGTTTTTGGGGCTTTCTTCAACCCTGATGATCTGATGAATTTATTTCTGAGTGTGTTGTCTGTTTTGTTTCTGCATCTGCTGTCTATAGAGGTGCTGTGTATGAATAATGCAGACTAGGATTGAGTCAGAGAGGACACTTTTTGGAAGTTCCCTCAGTTTTAGAGTGAATATTTTGATGTGGACTGCAGCAGTCTTTTCTCTTTGACCTTGCTGAATTTCTCTAAGGCTTGGCTGCTCTGTCATTCTCCACAGTTTCCATATGTTCTGAGCTCTGAAAACAATCTGCAGAGGAACCTAAACTTTTGTCAAAGAGCCATATATGTATACACACACAAACACATATATGTATACTTTTAAAATAAATAAATATTTAAAAAATGCTCCCAGACTGCATTTGTGAAGTATCACAAGAGTAACTTGTGGGTGTGCCTCTTTAAAAAAAAAAAAAAAAAAAAAAAAAAAAAAAAAAAAAAAAAAAAAAAAAAAAAAACACTAAAAAAAAAATTATAAAAAAAANNCAACAACAACTACACTGATAGAAAGTTACTGAGAAAGAGACTGTCAGGCCAAATGTTACCTGTGAGTTGAAGGTTTTAGTGGAATGGAAGCAACCAGAAGGTAATGTTTGCTACCAACATTACCTTCAGTTCAGTGGCTGGTGGTAGGTATGCCATTGTAGATATCACCAACGAAATTAATAACAGCACTCAGCTATCTGCTTTAAAACATGTCTACTGGCTGAGAGACATTTAGAAGTGTGAACTATAACAATGTCAGTGAACATCCTGGGCATCAGCATCATTGTGGAGTTAATGAGTAGTGTCAGTACTTCTGAAACAATAGGAAACCTTCTCAAGAGCATCGCTTTTGGGTGCAGATGCACCAGTTCTTGTGACTGTCTTGGGAAATTTGGTTTAGGCATTCTCCAGTTGATGTTCTTGTGATTAATTTTTAATTTAATTCCTCAGAAAATACTGAACTGGAGAACAGTGACAAGATACATTTGTGTAGAAATGTCAATGTTGTCCATAAATACAACCAGCTGATTAGATACCTGTAGCTGTGGATACTGCTGTGTAGAAGCTCACTGTTTAGTATTTGTGATGCTATTTAGAGCAGGACACTTGAACTTTACTAACACTAGAAAAATGCTTCCATTCCTCGGTTCCACTTCTCACTGGCCAGCCAGCAGGACTGTGTACCTCGAGAATGCACTGCTTGACGATGTGGTTGTTGGATGAGGCAGTCCTGGATTTTGCACTGCAGCAGTTCTCCCACTCAGTGCCTTGTTCTGTGGTGGTCATGTGTGGCAGCCTCCTCTTACCATCTGCTCCAGTAAATGGGATCCAGTCATTTCAGAGATAAGGTTAATTTAGCTCCTGCGTTGTTTTCAAATCCAGCATACTGTCCTGTGGATGGAACTTGGTATGAGAATTACTGGATAATCTCTGCCTGTGTTTTGCTGCTGCTTTATCAGAAGCACAGGCGAGAGATAAAAGGACTGGGCAGTCTGCTGTGGTTGGTATGTGTTTAGGCCCTAACTTTAGTTGGGAGACTGATTTGCAGTTGTGTTCAATAGATGAATGAAGAGATTCGTTTAATGCTAATCAGTGTTTCTTTGCTGCTTTGCAGCCTTCTCCTCTCTCCAGGACAGTTAAGGGTCTCGGCTCTAGTAAGGATTTGCGTAATAACTTACTCCAAAGACAGAGACAGCCTGCCAAAGAGACTTTTTGACTTTTTTTTTTTGCCTTCCCCTGCACGCACTCATTTGTAAAGATTAATTTTGTAGTCTACTGCTTTGAATATGTTTCTGCCCTACTCTTTCATATTTTATCCCTCACACCTTTCTCTGTATATCAGACTTAAGCTTCAGGTCTTTTCTTCTGAATTCTTTTCGCAGTCTATGCAGTCTATATACCATGTGTTGTCAGGAAGCTGAACCATCATCCATTCCAGCCAGTTATTATTGCGGAGTCTTTTTTCTTGTAACAAGCATCATTACGTTGTTCTCTCGTGATGTGCTCCATGGTTTGGGAAGGCTATATGTCTGCAAAATTCATTGTTCCTATCCTTCTGTAAAACTTGCTTGATGTGATATTAGTGAAGGGAAAAATTCAGTGATTACAGTGATGGGCTGCTGAGACCATTGTTCATATTTTCCAGCTCTGCTTTGTTTCCATGCTCCCTTCTTTTTCTATGTGCACATGCTATGCCATAGACTTATTTTTAGGCATACACAGAGATTTTGGCTTATGGAAAAGACCAAAGAAGAGAACAGCTTCTCGTTTGAGTGCTGTGCTGTAATACTTTTTTTTTTTTTTTTTATATATTTGGCCTATTAAATCTTCAGGGGAGTAGAGAGAAGTGCTGTGTTTGTACAGCAAAGCCTGCTCTGTTATATAAGCATGAGCAACTTTTGATTCATCAAACAGTCCTTAAAAGGTCCAAGAGGAATGCAAACCAAACTGAGTGCGTGGTTCCCCTTACCCTTATGTTGCTTATTGACTAAGTTTTTAGACTCCAGAGCCTGTGGTCTGCTAAATTTGACTTTTTTACCAAGATAGCAGCCTGGTAGGGTACAGGGAGCAACCTTAGGGAAGACTCACTTGTGTCTACATGACATCAAATTCCTTTTCTTCTCACTGCCTTTTCCTTATAAACCCTGAATGTGTGGTGGAATAGGAGATTTGAATGTCCTTGATGGGTGTCCGCAGTCAAAACTACATTAATCCAACCTATCTCTTCACAAAAGAAAATGTACTAATTCTTGCTGTTCTAGGAAGCATTCACTAGAAATGCTATGAAATGGCAGTTTTCATTGTCATAGAAGTTTAGAGATAGTATCAGAGCGCTTTGTCAGACCTGCTCTGATTGTTGGCTTCTGTGGATATGAAACTTACTGGTACAGGAATCAGTGCTGGGCCCAGTCCTGTTTAATATCTCAGTTGATGATCTGGATGAGGGGATTGAGTCCAGCGTCAGTAAGTTTGCAGACAGCACCAATCTGGGAGCACATGTTGATCTGTTAGAGGGCAGGAGGGCTCTGCAGAGGCACCTGGGCAGGGTGGATAGATGGGCCCAGTCCAATGCCATGAGTTTTAACAAGGCCAAATGCTGGGTTCTGTGCTTTGGCCACAACAACCCCAAGCAGTGCTACAGGCTGAGGACAGAGTGGCTGGAGAACAACCAGGCAGAGAGGGACCTGGGGGGACCAGTTGACAGGCAACTGAACATGAGCCAGCAGTGTACCCAGGTGACCAAGAAGGCCAATGGCATCCTGGCCTGTATCAGGAATAGTGTGGCCAGCAGGACCAGGGAAGTCATTCTGCCCCTGTACTCAAGATGTGGCCTTACCAGTGCTGAATACTGTGTTCACTTCTGGGCCCCTCAATTTAAGAAAGATGTTGAGGTGCTTGAATGTACCCAGAGAAGGACACCAAGGCTGGTGAGGGCACTGGAGCACAGCCCCACGAGGAGCAGCTGAGGGAGCTGGGGTTGCTCAGCCTGGAGAAGAGGAGGCTCAGGGGAGACCTTACTGCTCTCTACAACTACCTGGAAAGGAGGTTGCAGCCAGGTGGGGGTTGGTCTCTTCTCCCAGACACCCAGTGACAGAACAAGAGCACACAACCTTAAGCTGTGCCAGAACAGGTTTACACTGGAAGTTGGGAAGAAGTTCTTCACGGAAGGAGTGTTTGACATTGGAATGGGCTGCCTGGGTAGGTGGTGGAGTCACCATCCCTGGAAGTGTTTCAGTGGAGGCTGGATGAAGGACTTAGTGCCATAGTTTAGTTATTTAGAAGGGTTAGGCGATAGGTTGGACTTGATGAACCTAGAGGTCTGTTCCAACCTGGCTGATTCTGTAATAGAAGCAAAATCTTATTCCCAGTACATTGCCATAGAATCTGCATCTCTCTGGAAGGGAGGGGAAAAAATAATATTTTCCAGTAATCCTGTTGTCACAAATGATTGTGGAGCTGTGTTTTTGTCACTGGTTGCAGCATAACACAATGAAACTGTGGTATGGGTAACTCTAAAGTTATATGTATCCTTAGGAGTTGTCTTCATGGTTGATAGTGAGATCAAGCTAAATTCCTTTTACAGTGGAAACTGTTCTGAAGAAGGGTAGTATTCCTATGAGATAGACAGGTCACCTCTCTATGATTGCAAATGAGAATATTTTAATCTCTGGAGTGTCCCTTGGAATTCACTGTTCATTTTAATGGTTTTATTTTTCTTTGTTCAAAGCTGTTCACACTTAGAGATTAAAAATTAGGACTGCGTTATCCATTATCAGTCTCTTGCCTGTGGTCCTCTTTGCAGGAAATTCACATTGTATTTTCATGACCCTGGAAATTACCAGTCTGGTAACTTGAATAAAAAAGAACAAAATTAAACACATGTATGGGATGAGGAGGCAGGGAGGCTGCTAGGAGTTAAAGGTGTAGACCTCTTGATGTCTCACTTACTTGAGGGAGTTGTCATCTCCTCTCCTCTCAAATTAGTGTTCAAGTCTAATCCAAATAGGGCTGAAGAAATTGCTATTGAAGTATCCAAGGAGTCTGGACTTCAATACTGAGCGAACTGTGTCTCAAAGTGTGTGCCAGGAGGTGTGGATATATGCAGAGCAGGAAAAGAATTTTACTTGCCTAAGGATATTTGTAATGCTGGGGCTGATGCAAACAAAGGCCGTTATGCATGAGACAGAATTAAGAGCTAAATGCAGAGGAAGGCTTTTCTTTCAAGTGGGCCACAAAGCTTTTGATGCTCCTCCTAGACTGAATGAAACTACTGCGTTATGAAATCCCTACCATTTGGATTACAAAGTAGTTAAAGCTGTTAAACCTCTTTTTCTTGTAGTCAATACCTATGGTGCTCTGTAAGTACCCTCAGAACAGCAGCACCTTCAGTGGTTGGTTGAACATAGCTGATGTTCAGCATTGCAAACAGAATTTGAACTGGGAGTGGGATTGATTCTTATCAGGGAGGCTTGCTGGGGTTAGTTATGTGAACTTGTAGTAAATAAAACAGGGAGTTCCAAGGAGTGTTGGGGAGCATACTTCTCTGTACTGTGGATGAGTTTTTTGTCCACAGGTGCTCTGCTGTGCTTCTGTTTGCACTCTAAGTGAATCATGTGGGAGTGCAGCTTATAAAGGGGAAATTACTTCTCTATGCTTGCTTTATTTACTCATAGATTGTTTTATCTTAGATAATTTTATGCAAAACAACAAATTATATAGAGGGATGGATAGTGCTGTTTTGAGGCTAATTTAAATATTTAATGAGAGAATGAAGTAATTGATTGTAAAAAGAAAATAATGATGAAGTCTATATCATTCATTGGTTTGCTGAAAGGGATGAAAAGCTAAAATGTAAATAATTTGTCCCACTTTACTCTGGGATGCTTCTCCCTTTCACATTCCCTTTGCTCCACTCCAATATCTTCCACTAATCTTGGCTAACAAGTAAAGTTTGCTGGTTGTTTCAGTTTCTGTCTGGAAAGGAAGGGAAATAGAGAGAGAGGCTTTAAGCCTCTTTTAGACGGTTTCTTTGGGAGGGAATTTAGATTTCTGTATTATTTCTAATTTGTATGTAATCGCAAATACTTGTAGTTATATTGTATATACATCCTTGTAAATTTTGCTTTGCTGTAAATTTAGCTTTATCTTACTTCCAAGCCATCTGAGCTGGTCTGGTAGATCTCAGTAGTGTGTGTGGGAAAAGTTCTTAACCCACCACAAATGCAGACAGCCAGTTTTGTGGAAGGCTGTTGCAACCCTGGCGCTTGGAGCTTAAAAGGAAAATTAGGACTGGCTGTCACCCTGTACTTGTATAATGAGTGTCTTCCTATCTCCCTCTCGCTCAGGTTGTCTCCTGCTGCGTATTATGCTCAGAGGATGATCCAGTACCTCTCGCGGAGAGACAGTATTCGACAGCGCTCTATGCGGTACCAACAAAACCGTCTCCGCTCTTCTTCCTCGTCCTCTTCCACTTCAGAGAACTCAAGCCCATCTGTGGAGGGAAATGATCTGGAATTTGAAGATTTTGAGTAAGTGTGTGTGCTGCCTGGCACTCTCGCTTGAGTATGTTGTCAACACAAGGCTGCTTTCTGACTTCCTGCTGTTTACCCATCAAAGGCATCTGAGACTTTGTGAAAGGAACCGGTTAATTTAGGTCACTGAGGCAATAATTAGAGCAGTGATTGCTACAAATAGTTCTTGTTATTTTTCTTAAGAAAATTAAGGATGCTTTAGGCTACCTTCCTCATATCTGGCTGCCTCAACCAGATTTAAATGATTGGTTAAACAAAAAAAAGGGAAACTCTTTTTCTCCTGTGGAACAGATGGGAAACCAAGAGTTTGTTAGAGCCTTCAAATCTTGAGAGAGAACAGGAACCACAAAGAGGCTTTGCAGGTCTTGGTTCTTTGGTCTAAGACTGTGGCAGACAGACAGCCGAAAATGTTATTTTGCTTGCTCTATCTAGACAACTTTGTCAAATTAGCTGAATTTCCTCTGATGTTGTTTGGGGTTGGGTTTTTGTTGTTTTTACTCGGGTTGTTTGGTTTGGTTTGGTTTGGTTTGTTATTTGTTTTTTGGTTTTTTGTTATTGTTGTTTTTTAATACTTTGGTGATTGAGTTTCCGAAGGCTTAGTTTTCTCTAAGGGCAGCTGATGGCCTCATGTCAAAGTTAGGAATGACTGTCCAGACCTTAGAAGAGCACTTCTGTAAGTCACTGTGTTTCCTTTTGAGTGATTCTCCTGACATTTTTGAAGTCTACTCTCCAGCACCTGCTTTTGGACTTGTAGTGATACCTGTTGTAATCCCAGTAAACAAATTTATTGTAAGCCCTTTCCAATAAATTGAAGTGCAGTAATGGTTTGTTTAGATGGCAGGTATACCAGAAACTCTTGAATTTAGATTAAAATGTTATTTTCACAGAAAAGCGAACATGACCTTTCTAGGCTGTCTTCAGCCTAGATTTCTATTTTAAATATGAGGTCTTAAAATATTTCACTAATATTTTCCCTTCTTTGTGTACATTGTGATTCAGTTGTGCAGTGGTCATAGAAATAGTCTATAATAGTCACATCATAGAGAAGTGTGTTCGACAGAAGCTGTGAACTCCTCAAGAATATGGACTTTTTGTTGCTTCTGCCAGTTCGAGGATGCTGTCAACTTTGCTGGTATCATAACTTTCACCTTCACTTACTGCAGTGGCATATAGTTGAGTTGGCATGTTACAGCTGCAAGTTCCTTTGTGTCATGGCAAAGTCCCCTTTTGAAGGACACTGCTAACACTAGCCATTCCCAGAAAAGCAAAATATTAATCCCTTTCTGACATTAAGTGGTGGTGGACTTTTTGGTCTTTCAAATGTTTTTCTTTGAAACTGTCATTTCATGTTCCAGCAATTAAATATTCAGAAGTACAGTGTCAGTGAGTGTCTTCCCCTGTCATTGTGGCCTTGTTTGTGTCAGATGTAAACGAGAGGAAATAATGCAGAAGAGTCACTGCCTAGTAGATCCTCCCAAGCAGCTTTGTGGTTTGGAAGAAATATAGGGGGTGCTGGGCCCATTTTGTGAGCCAGCTGCATTGCAAGCATAGACTTTAATATTTCCACTACTCCATTTTCATTTGTCTAGGATGTCTTGTTCTGTTGGGGAAACAAAAGATGGTAAGCTCTTCGTTCACAGAGCCAGGCAAATGCCTGAAGAGAGGCATGTTCCTCTGCAGATAATGTTCACACAGTAAGAGCACCCAGTCAGGGAAACAATTCAATCAACCAATCTAAGGTTGTCTTTCATTTCATACTGAGCAAAAAGAATTGTTTATTCCATACTGTGCAGCAACTGAACTTGTTGTTTGACTATTTCATATTGAATTCTGGTTTGTGCATTCAAGTCATGCTTTTTCCTTCTTCGCTTCATTATTTCTCCTGGCTGATTAGAGGGCACTGCTGTGTAGGGGGTCCTTAGAGCTGGAACTGTTCTCATGACTCATTTGATTTCTTCTGCTGACACTTCACAATCAAATCTCTTATACAGAGCTCTTGCTTCTCCTTTTGGATCCAGTATTTCTTCTTTGCTTGTTCACCTGAAAGGAGTTCTGTAATACTTTGTACCTGTCTTCCTTGCCCTGATCTAGATGCTCTGTTTTCCTACTTGTGTAGACCTCAGGCAGGGCAGGGAGTGGATATCGTCCAGCAGCCTGCAGCTCATCCAGTGATTTTATTTTTATTTTCTAATGTAAAAGCTGTAGCAAATTGCTTGTATGCTTTGTCTTCCTAAAGAAGTTAATATAACTGGTAAATATATACTCCTCTTTCATTTTCCTAGAGATCAGGAGAAAGATGTAAGGGGCATTAAACACCAATTGGTTTTACAGTACACAGGAGCAAGCTCTGTGTCTGTGCAGAGTGCTTGGGAGACAGATTTTCCTCAGCACTTGTCTTCTGTTAGATTCTGAGTGTTAGGGACTGCTTTTGTTTTCTAAGCTTTATTTTACATATTTTCAGCTTTGCCTACATAATGACCTAAAAAGGGGCATGATAATCCTGACCTCTGCAATACTACAGCCTCTGAATTTTAAGATAAAACCTCTCCTCTTGTGTGTCAGTTCAATGATGTCATATTTCTCCATGCAATTTCTCCAGAGTCTGATTTGCATTCATTCATAAATACATTTAGTTTGTGATAGCAGCAGTGTTGGTCTAAGAATTTGAGGCAGAATTTTTTATAGCTATTAGTAATACCCTTCTATTAGAGCAACTTTTACGGACAGGGGAGGAGGATTGAGATAACCTGTGTTATTTGGTCTGATGAGATGTTATTTCTCTACATGCACTGCATGTGTTTAAGCTGTCACTGTCATCTTGTGCTTATTGAATGCAGCTGACAACTGTAAACTTAGTCATGTCTGTGTGAAAGCATTTAATACAGTTTTATTTATATATATATATATACACACAGAGATACAACCTATTTGTGTAATAACCTATACACAAATACTAGGTTATTAACAGAAAAATTGATGAGTGGATTTTAAGGTTAGCTTTAGCAGAATCTTCTGCTAAAAGGAAAAGGCTTCTTGTATTCTGGGATAAGAATGTCTAAATGGAGGATGACATCACTTTAGTCTTCCAGCATAACTAGTAAAAATAGATTCTTTATAGACAAGTCATAGTTTTGACCTTTCTAATTTCATGGTCATATTTGAGTGTCTTATGTTTGGATGACAGTAAACTTAGATTGTTGAAGCTAAACTATCTTTTCATAGAATCACAGAATAAACCAGGTTGGAAAAGACCTTGGAGATTGAGTCCAACCTGTCACCTAACCCTTCTAAATAACTAAACTATGGCACTAAGTCCTTCATCCAGCCTCCACTGAAACACTTCCAGGGATGGTGACTCCACCACCTACCCAGGCAGCCCATTCCAATGCCAAACACTCCTTCCGTGAAGAACTTCTTCCCAACTTCCAGTGTAAACCTGTTCTGGCACAGCTTAAGGTTGTGTGCTCTTGTTCTGTCACTGGGTGTCTGGGAGAAGAGACCAACCCCCACCTGGCTGCAACCTCCTTTCCAGGTAGTTGTAGAGAGCAGTAAGGTCTCCCCTGAGCCTCCTCTTCTCCAGGCTGAGCAACCCCAGCTCCCTCAGCTGCTCCTCGTGGGGCTGTGCTCCAGTGCCCTCACCAGCCTTGGTGTCCTTCTCTGGGTACATTCAAGCACCTCAACATCTTTCTTAAATTGAGGGGCCCAGAAGTGAACACAGTATTCAGCACTGGTAAGGCCACATCTTGAGTACAGGGGCAGAATGACTTCCCTGGTCCTGCTGGTCGCACTATTCCTGATACAGGCCAGGATGCCATTGGCCTTCTTGGTCACCTGGGTACACTACTGGCTCATGTTCAGTTGCCTGTCAACTGGTCCCCCCAGGTCCCTGTCTGCCTCGCTGCTCTCCAACCAGTCACTTCTTTTGACTTCTTCAGGTTCGGATCTCTTTTAGAGACTTCCTTTAGTCTAGAACAGCTCTGATGCTGGAGTCCATAAGGGATGCTTCTAGGACTCTTCAGATAGCGCGAGCTAGGTTTGGTTGGAGTTTTTCATGTGTAATTCTAAATCTGTCACTATAATCAGAATATGAAGGTGTTTGCACAGATTAATTCTTGCCATCGATGCCCCTTTTTGTCTGCAGTAAGCATGGGAAGAAATACACAAATACAGACTGATTCTACATCAGACTGAAATACAAGAAGATAGGGCAATGCGCCAGCTTGAGGTCTGACAGCCTTGCTCAAATCCTTCTCTACTGTTCTATAAAGGCTTTCAAGCCAAGGCTAAAGGACTATGGCTGACTCTTCTGTCTGCTTTGGAGAGTGGTCTATCTGATGGAATTTAGATGTGAAGGAACTTGAACTTTACTGCAACTTTGTCCCTTTCTATCCTCTCCTTTTTCCTTCCTCCCAGGAGGGTCTGTGTTGAGGTGGGTTGAATCAGTTGTGCCATTGTCACACAGATAGAACTTGGACTCTTTCCACATCCAGTGTTGGTCTTTACTGTCTTCCTTCCCAGCTGCTCACTGTATTTCAGAGCAATTTTTTTTCCTTTTTCTGACAACCTTCAATTTCTGCAAAAGAAATGCTTTCAAGTAGCAGCCAGGGTTTATTGGCAGGAGATTGGCTAAAATCACAATTTCTTTCTGGAAGGCTTAGATTGGACAGTTTATCACTTCGTTTTGCTTGAGCAGCTATGAATACTCTTGTAGGCAATTTGTTATTTGAGTTCACTAAAAATATTAAAAGTAGAATGGTTGTTTGTGTTACATAGCTGACTTTGTTCTTTTCTTCCTACAGCCCTTTCATTTCATCTGTGGTTTTGATGCAGTTTCCTCCTTTTCTTGGCTCATATGGCCATGTTTTTTGATGAAAATGAACCTTCTCAAAACTGGCTTTCAAAGCAAGCTTGAATTTTGTGGAACTTGATGATCATCTTCTGTTATTTTGGGGGTGGCTTTTTCCTCTCTTACAGGTTTCTGAAGCAGCTAGCACGGGGATGTTGCTTCCAGACACATAACAATTTGTTAATTATATTCATCATCTTAAACACAGTTGCAGACTTAAGAATACTAACAAGTCCTGGATGAATGGGAATGATATTGACTCTACTCTTTGAACTTCATTTTTCAAGGCTTAGTGAGAGTCTTAACTTGGCTTGTGATCTACTCACAGTAGCCTGCAGTATCATTTCCCCCATTCTTTTTATCTTTAGCTTTTGTGACAGTCTTTTATATTCCCCTTATCTTGGTCTTAATGTCTTATAATACTTCCTGCTGGAGTGACAGGCAGTGACTATTTCCTTGGAGCAATGCTGCAGGATTTTGCTGCCTTTTCCAGCATAATGTTGTTTTGCCAATAAGCCACATTCCAGCCAGGCAAGTGTCTTCATAGCAGGGTGGAGAAAGAATGAGTGCCTTTTTAAAGATGACAGTTGCCAGGAAAGCTCTCATCATTCCATGCTCTTGGTTGCCTGGGCTTGTAGAAATAGTTTTGCTCTCAAGATGGTACACTTTAGTTTTTTCTGTTCCTTATGAACTTTGTTCATTGTTTATCTTTTTTGCTTTTTAGTGTTTGTGAATTTTTTAAGTCAAACCGGGCCACCTAATAGGTGTTGCCTGGTGTGAGGAAGCAAGCTCTTAGCAGTTTGTTGCTGGCCAAGCAGAGCAGGCAGTAGTTGGAATTCTTCAAGCCTGTAGCTTTTAACAGTTTAGTATTCTTCATGCAGTTATGTCTTCATTTCTGTTTCCCTTAGAAGAGCAGTAGCATCACAGTGCAATATAGTCCAAAAAGAAAATTGGTACTTACTATTACTTTGCTCTCTACAGCTACCTTGTATTGGTTACAGCTTAATCTTCCCAGAGAATAACAGAACCAGTACAGAACAGAACCCATAGCTAACAGAACCAGTACAATAATAATAATAAGCCTTTCCCCCCCTTTTGGAAAGAAAGGAATTAGATACATATATATAGAGAGATAAGGGGTAAAAAACACCCAAAGAACAGTTTTGCTTTGATTTGNGGTGCTGTCAGGCAGGCAGGCCAAGAGATAGGAACAGGAAGTTCCTCTATTTATACAGGGGGTCCAGACAGGAAATGGGAGTGGGCTAACCACTATACTTGGGGTCAGGTTCAGACCCATCCCCTGTGAGGAGTCAGGAGGACCTGGGATCAGGTTCAGAACACAGATCACCCCCTGGAGGGTTAACCCTTTACATGCCTGAAAGGTGGTTTGAGCAAGGTGGGTGTTGGTCTTTTCTCCCTAGCAACAAGTGATAGAACAGGAGGAAATGGCACATGGGGAGGTTTAGATTGGATATTGGAAGAAACTTTTAAACTGAAAAGGTTCTCAAACATTTGCATAGACTACCTTAGGGAGGTGGCTGACTCTCCATCCGTGGGGGTATTTAAAAGCCGCAGACATGGTACTGAGAGGCGTGGTTTAGCACCAGGCTTAGTAGAGTTAGGCAATGATTGGACCCACTCTTAAAGGTCTTGGCTAACTGAAATGATTCTATCACTCTATTGATGCTTGATATTTCAGTATTGAAGCCTGATGTGCCAGCCAACTGTATGTTTGCTCTCCAAACTGTGTTCAGTCAACATCAGTTGTGAAGTTTCCAAGTGACTAGAATTAGATGTAGTGATGTTTTTCCCTAGTTGGGCTTATGCTTGGATGAATGTTTAAAAATGGCTAATTAAGGGGTCTCAAGGGAAGGGTAGTTGTAGTGCTGGAAGGCCTGGGTTTTTTTGTTTCCTCTTAGAATCCACTGCAGTGAGTCTTTATTTAATACTCGTGTACCATAGTTTCTGTTTTCTGATGACTCACCGTAACTATGGAGTGTGTCAGCATTATTCTAAAACGTGCCATCAATTTGTGATCCCACCACACAGTGAAGTGGTTAAAGTAGAGACAACTGGATACTGCACCTAAGTAAGAGTGCATCATTCTGATTCCAAATAAGTCTGTTCTGCAGCAATTAATCCTTGGCATTTAATGAGCAAGTGCTGTTGTTTCTCTCGGTTAGATGATAAAGTCTCTCTTATATGACGCTTCTCTGAAACACTTGATCTTCTGAAGTGCCATTTTTATTCTTGTAAATACATTTTCCTCCTGAACAGCCCTCTGAAAGGTAATCAAGGATGGGGGGTTTGTTTCCCTCTGGTCAGGAGAACCATTAGTAACTCAGCAGTCTGCTACTTTATAGGAAGTTTTAGCTGATAAATAGATACCAACCTTCTCTGGTATTCCTCTGAAAAAGCTGCTAGTGAAAGACTGACATTTTAGCCTCTGAAAGAACACAGCAAGACAGAAAGTCACCATCTCTGGTGCCTTGCCTGACTTCTCTAACACTCACTGGTACACTGTAGCTATGTTAAAAATCAGTTGTTCTGTTTCCTGTCTCTCCAGCTGGGCAGCATTGCTCTTTGCTGTTTCTCCAATATTTTTATTCTTCATTTCTGTTTGGTTTCCAGTGTTATTCCTGGGAGTTTGCACCATGGTCCTGGCACCAGGTTGCTTCCAGTGCCAGGAAAAGCTTGTCGTGCAGCAGATGCTTCTTTTTCATTAAATTCTGTTTCTTGTTGTTGTCTTCTGTTCTGTAAGTGCTTTTCCTTCAGCAATTTTCATATCCTTCAAAGATGGGTAGATAAATTGATACTTATACCTTTCTTTTTTATCAGATTATACATACTCTTAAGTCAGTGCTTCCTTGTTTTACTACCTATGAATGTCAATACTTGTACCCTTTCTGATGGGACCATGCTCCTGATTTGTTTACTTGTATGTTCTTGTGGGGAAAAAAAATCCTGTTCAGAGAGGTCAGTTGTCTGGATCTTTCTCTTAATCATAGTCCTTTTTTTAGGTGGGATGCCCTTGTCCTCAAAGCTGTGAGTAGGGTGGTCTCCATCTCCTGGGCTGAGCTTTCTCCAAGACTTACAGATGATGTAAAGTAGCATATAGCAGGCGCAACCTGCCTTTTTTTTTATTATTAAAAGACTAATCCTCCTAATCTAGGAGATGTTATTCCAGCTGCTGTATCTCTGCAGAGTTACAACCAACTTCTAGTGCAACTTTTCCTTTTGTCTTCCAGGATATCTGTATCTCACTGAAATGTCCAGAATGTCAATGCTTTATTTATTTCATATTTAACTTTCTAGTTTGAGAGGCTTATTTCCTAGAAATGGCTACCAGTTTCCCCTAACTTCATCTGCAGGAGATGCTCAGAATCTTGCAGGATCAGGCAGAGGGGAAACTAAAGTTTTGATAACATCTGATACTTGCTTCTGTCAGTTCTGAAGCTGATAGTTAGCTTTCAATCCCATCACACTATGTTATTTAGTCATCAGCATGGTGCTGGAAAGACATATTCGTAGCATCACCAGCACATGTTTTCCTCTCAACAACCGCCTTTATTCCTACTTCTGTATAGTTTGTCTTGTAGTCCTGTGCAGCTCTTGTGAGTACACCCTTCTCAGGAAATCCATCGTCTGCTGTCATCTGAATCACCAGTCAGTCCCTTGAAGTAAATTACAAGATATTGGGATCTGTTTCTTGTTTAGAATGGTGAATTTAGTATGACATCCTCCCAGTACTCCTTTTTAGAGGACCTGAGGTCAGACCTGACCTATCTCTAAAGCCAAATAGTTTTCCATTTTCTGGTAACCTCCTCTGAGCTCCTGAGATAATCTTTGTGCTGACCCTGTCCCTGCATTGTGCTACTTTTGCCCTCTGTGCCATCTTCTTCGAAGTAACCTCCTGCAGTCTTAAAAAAAGATTGCTAGCAAGTAAGTGGAGATACTTAACATTTCAAGTACCGAGAAGATGTTACTGTTTTATTGTGTTCCATCAAGATGCAATTGAAAGCAGTGCCAAGCCTTAAGGATAGTAGTGGATACCATTTAGCCAATTATTTAGTGTTTCTCTTGTATGAAAGTGTCTAACGTCTGCAGTAGAAATTGATTTAGCATTTTACTGTGTGCAGTTCTGGAGCCCCCAGCACAGGAAGGACATGGAAGTGTTGTAGCAGGTCCAGAGGAGGGCACAAAGGTGATCAGAGGGCTGGAGCAGCTCTCCTGTGAGGACAGGCTGAGAGAGTTGGGGCTCTTCAGCCTGGAGAAGAGAAGGGTACGAGGAGACCTTACAGTAGCATTTCAGTATCTGAAGGGGGCCTACAGGAAAGCTGGGGAGGGATTATTTACAAGGTCTTGCAATGACAGGACAAGGGGCAATGGGTTTAAACTGGAAGAGGGGAGATTGAAATTGGATGTTAGGAGAAAGTTCTTTCCAGTGAGGGTGGTGAGGCACTGACACAGGTTGCCCAAGGAGGTTGTGGTTGCTCTCTCCCTGGAGGTGTTAAACGCCAGGTTAGATGAGGCCTTGAGTGACCTGTACTAGTGGGAGGTGTCCCTGCCTACAACAGGGGGTGGGAACGGGGTGATCTTTGAGGTCCCTTCCAACCTTACCATTCTGTGACTCTATTTTAAATTGGATCCCGTGAAACACGGTAAAATGCTGAAAATATGGAACATTTGACTTGGTTTGATATAATTTGATTCTTATGAACTTACATGGCTTATTGGTGCTGGCTCTGTAATTAAAAGGCTTTTTGAAACGGTCATTGTTGACCTTATTCTATTGGTGACGTAGCCAGTGTTTTAATATTGACTACAATGGGAACAGTTAGACCAGCAGCTTGCATTAGAAATCTCATGCTGTGTGTTTAATTTCACTTCCTGATACAACAGTCTCTAAATATTAAAGACAGTTCTTGCCAAGATAGAAAAGCAGAACATAGCATTTTAAAATTTTCCTTTGTGGCTGTTACGGTCTTCTACATCCATTCAGTTGTTAATGCATTAGCCAAGTTACCAAAGAAAACAAAATGCCTTTTTCTCCAAACTTTGGGGGGCAAAGTTTTGCATCTCCATCTCTGTTTCCAGAGCCAGCATTGCAACTCCACTGTATTTACGTTAGACAACTTTTCTCTCAACAAACAAACAAAGCAATAGCAGGCAGAGCTATGGAGATTTGACTGTCTTACCCAGTTTAGGTTGAACTTTCATCCTTCTTATGCCCTGTTAAAGGTCCATAAACCTCCTGAGTGTTTGGGAATTGCTGCCATCTCCAGCTCCTTTCTGTTGGTGTTAATGTTTTTTACCCCTGTCAGCTCTTACTCTTGATGTCACTGTTTTAATTTCTCCCATACTAGTATCTGAACAAATCATGATTAACCTGTATTTTGAGACAGACTATAAAGTTGTTTTGACCATTTGCTGGTTCTTGCAATTTTCCTCTTGTGACATGTTACTCTGTTAATAATTACATATTTAAGTCTCAATTGACACCTTACATGCTGATTGTTTTCTTGTTCTTTCCCTGCATCTTGATCAATGGATTGCTTAGTTCCTTCATTATTATTTTTTCATCACCGAAGTCTCCCTGTGCTGATACACTTGAAACAAAGGGCATTGCAGCCCACCTGTTACAGCACTGGCTGTGAAGCATTTTTGTTTCATTGTTTGCAAGATTATTGAGTTTCTTAAGAGAAGAGGCTTGTCTTTGTTTTAAATGCAGGCACACTGCACAAAAGGATCCGCTTTTGTGGGGCATGTTAATTATACTATCCAGTGCAAATTATTAGCTAATGAGTCTGTAGGTAGTTGACCATAAATAGAAAGTAGAGCATTAGATTGTCACCGGTGCATCGGAGAACATTGGAAACTTCAGGCTGGCACTGCAGTCATACTAACATCTGCTCTTCTCCCTCTGTCATCAGCTGCGTGTGGTACAGAAATAACACCAAGTGACACCCATCTTCACTCATCTACAGGGTTGTGTGGTGGTGTTTTGTGGGGTTTTTTTTGTTTTTTTTTTTTCCTTTTTAGAAGGTACACAAATAATCTTCAGCTGGCACCAGGGTGCTATCAGCTGTTCTGGCTTTTTGGCATTAGATGCTTCAAAACACTCTTGTGTGTGGTTGAGCATGGGAATTCAGATATAAATGGCTGTAAGTTAGTGATTCAGAGTAATGTTTAGTAATATTCCTCTTTAGCACAGGTGAGTGTGTCTTTCACTGTTACAGTAAATAGGGATGCTAGCATTCTCAAAGGATAGTCATTGCTTCACATTCTCACTTCTGCTGTTTGGGCTACAGGGCAGTGGTGGCTTTTTGTTTGGATGGGGATGTGTTCTTGTTTGGGGTTTTGTTGGTTGATTGGGATTTTTTTGGGTTTTCTTTTTAAAGGTATGTTAAAAATAGATTTGTGTCTCTTGAACCAGTAGAGACTGTGTCATGGTGAAAGCTGAAGAAAAGTTGTTGGTGTATTTTTTTTTCTTTTAGGCTTTCATGGAGGGTTGTATGCACAGTGAATGAGACAGTACAGAATTATTGCGTCAGGAAATTAGTGTCCTAAATTGTTTTGGGGGATGTTAAGATCCTTGGTTAGTGGCATTAAATGAACTTTGAACAGTTAGTTGCTTTAGGTGTCTTGATTTGGACTGAAGAGACTTTGCACCTTTATTTGCTTTTGTTTGCTGGAGCAAATTCCTCATTCCTTTTGAAACTCACTACAGACGTTCTCCTCAACTAGAGAGTTCTGCAGGGTGTAGTCCTGCTGTTGTTCCACTTGCTGATATCTGTCTCTTTCAAATGCATCTTCTAATTTGAGAAAATGTCCAAAGCAAGTGCAAACCCCTAAACCATCTTGCCGTTTTTCCCCCAGGGCTGTATGTCAGTGTCATTTCAAAACCTACTCCACAGAGTATTAAATAGTGTTTCTCTTGTCTGAATTTCACTAGCTCTTACTGTGTGTGTCAAGATCTGGAATGACACTTTGTTTCCTCCCCACCCTCCTTGGCCTTTTCCCTTTATCAGGAAAAGTTGGTATGTCAGCTCTTGACTTCACAGGATTCCTTCTGTTATTGATCCGCATCTTAATAAGCTGGAGGCCTCTGATAAAAGAACAGGAGCAGCTTTTCCATTGCTGATTTCAGGAACCCTGCTGGTTTTACAGAAACCTCAGGGTGAGGTGTGGCTTTGGCTGTGAACTGCAAATGCTGCTGTTTGCAGCAGTGGGAGGAGAAATGAGCCTTTGAGCTTGAGTTTAGATTCGATTTTGGGTGAAATAGCTTGAAATGTTAATGAGCTTTGCAGAACAAGCTCTACTTTTGTGTTCCTGGTTCCTGAGTGTGTGGGAAACAGCATCGTTATGGACTTTCTCAACTCACATTTCTTGCTCACCAACTTGAAAAAAAAGCAAAACAAACCAAAAAGAAATGATAAAATGCTCAGCTTACTGGGGTGGGTTAGCAGTGTGCTGCTAGTGTGTTGCATAAGGAGTATTTAGCTTCTTAGTGATTCCAAGGCTCTGCAAGTAATACGCTACTCACAATTGCCTGGGAAGGAGACCATTAAGGCTCTAATTACAGATGGGGATCTGAAACCCAAAGAACAAACTTGCTGCTTGTGCAACGTTATGCAGAGAGTAAACTTCTAAACAAACTCTAGGGTCCCTGCTGGGATCTCATCCTTTTCCTTGCAGTTTTAATGTTGTGTAATTGCAGTTTGTCTTGTGACTTATGGATACAACATCAGGAATTTTGTTTGCTGAGACCTCTGAAAGTCCTCCACTTTGGCTTCCCACTTATAAGGTTGTTGCTGCCAAAATCATACCAGGCCAGTTGTGACTTTGTCTAGCCCCTGTCCTTAGGCTTCTAGGAACCTGCCTCTGCAGACTCTCCAAATATCCTGTTCAGTGTTGCACTGTCCTTCTGGGGAAGACGACTTTCCTGTATCTTCTGTAGGCCAGTAGATACTAGAGCCTTTAATCTTGTTCCCCAAAGACCAGAAGTTTTTCGATACACAGAATGAGAGGTTTCTGAGGAGGTACGTTCTTTGTCAGATGCTATCTAACATTTGTGACATCACTGGAAAAGCTTGCAAAAGGTGAATTCTCTTAAACTATGATGGCTTTTAAACTGAACCTTGGGGAAAGGAGCAAGGAAAAATAATCTGCAGATTATACTCTTTTGCTTCCACTTCTGAGAATGAAAAAGTTAAATTGAACAGTTCTCTTTGACTAACAAAGTCCTTGTCACGACTGTGGTGTGCTTGCTTACGCTCTCCCAGTCCAAATTCTAAGGTTTCTTGTTCATTTGGTCAAGAGCTGACAAAGATTTGTTGCCTTGGTGGTTTTATTGACACTTTTGAGACACTGTCAGACAATGAAGCAAGTGGCCATTAGGCTACCCATATGTAAAACTATGAAGAGTCCTAGGTACAGCAAGTTGTGGGAATTTGGAGCATTAGAAGTGTGCATCTTATGCAAGAGAACCATTATATCTCAATGGCATACTTGGGATGACAAAATGACAACCCCGTGTTTTTATTCCTTGGTGAATGCTTTTATTGCATAGTATTTTTTTATGTACAGTAATGGTTTTTAATTTTTTGGTTTTTTATTTTGCTGAAGGGACAATGGAGACCGATCCAGACACCGAGCTCCCCGGAATGCCCGCATGTCTGCACCATCGCTGGGACGTTTTGTCCCCAGGTATGGCTTCTGTGTGTAAGAGCAAAAGGGTGTGGAGATCCTGGAGGTGCCAGTTGCAGTACAGCTGCCTGGCGTGTTCAGATGGATTCCCTTTTCTTGTACAGGGCTACCACTTGTTTTGCCACTTCTGAGACCCCTTCGGATGAAACATTAGTGCGATCAGTTCATCCTGTGACATTTGAAGGACAGCATGGTCTTGGTGCTTCTTATCTTTAGGTTAGGGCTACAATGTGAGGGCAAACTAGGAGGAGAAAAGAATCTGTCTGGAGATTCTCAGCACAACTGTGCTGAGATTAGAAGCTATTGTGGGAGATAAAGGATTTGCTTCCTGCTGATTTTCACAGCCACACTAGTCAGAGGAGACTGTTCTGTACCTCACCTTTTGTTTGAAACAGTGAAGTGGCTGGCTAAGCAGAGGAGCCCAGGCTTCCCTTTCCTGTAGCCTGCTGGAATAGTCTTCCTCGAAGTAATTGCTGCAGTATGTTGGGATGTATTTCTCCATGTAAACTTTCTCTCTGTTTTGCAGACGCTTCTTGCTGCCAGAGTACTTGCCTTACGCTGGGATTTTCCACGAGCGGGGACAACCTGGCTTGGCCACCCATTCCTCTGTCAACAGGGTTTTGGCAGGTAACCAGATTTCCTTGTTTGCAGTGATCGTGTACATAAGAGGTGATTTTCTGGTGACTCTAGGGATGGATAAGGAAAAGTCTGATTTCAGCTTTTGAGGTGCTATTTAAGTTCCTTGAAACACGAGAAAGGACTGTTACAGCGATGTGATAAGCTGTCAGTCGAGTGCTTGGGCATTGCATGTTCCATACTTCAAGTACATGTTTGTGCATGAATTTTGTGTGTGCTGTTAACAATTCTCCCTTTGTTTTACTTCCTTCCTTCTTCCTAGATGTCTTTTGTTCTGAACAACCTGACAGAGTAATGATCAGCTTGCTGCAGGTCCTTCTAATTGAATTATAGGGTGCCTTGTTAATGCTCCGGCTGGCAAGATGCACACAAGGCTATGCAGGATTCAATTAGCTTCTTAATAAGTGCATATTAAAGAGCTCAGCTGCCACCACACAAAGCACACAGGCATTTGGGAGCCTTAAAGGGCAGGTGGAGGTGGAAAAGGAGGTGTGGGGGAAGAGGAGGCACTCTGGCAGTTCATGAATGAGATGGTTATAGATGACACAAGTCTTGAGAGCGTGTCTTTGTTGGCTGACTCTAAGTTATTCCATAATTAACCTCAGTGCAGGGGAGTCATCTTGGAGCTTGTCAGACAACAAGGGTGATGTATGAACAGGTAGGTTGGAGTATGGTTCTCTTCCTTTCTGCAGGGAATGGCAGGACCACCACTGAAAGTTGTTGCCATAGGATTTCTCAAGAGGCTTCATGGCTCTCTTCCTGATGCTAAGGCACAAACAGCTATGCTTAAACCATCTTGGACAGTATTTATTTAACCTGTTCTCAAGACCTTTCACTGGAATTTTCCTGACTGTTTTGAGATGGAACTGTTACTGGTTTTGCATGGTGGATTTAGTATGGCAGTGGTCCAGTCCTTAACCAGTTCCTGGCATCTCCCAGTCTGTCTCCCTGGGAATGGTGGTTCCAGTGCATGGTTCACAGACCTTTGCTGTTGCAGTACAGTCAAAAGCTGACCTCTAGAGCACCTCTGCCTACCTCTTATTGGGAAATTGCAGAGCTGGCCTGTAGCTGATGCACATATGTTCCTGTGCTGGCTGCCTGTGTGGGCTTGGGCCGTTGGCACGTGGCAACAGCACACTGGCAGGTAATTACTTGCTGCCAGGCAACACTGCAGAACTCTTGTGCGGTCCTGCTTTTCTGGAGACACCTACCTTCAACCCTTCTCAAACCCTTCTTGCAGTTTACCTCTTCCTTTAGTCACTGGAAAACAACCTGGCTTTTTTGCCTTGCGCATTTTAGGGAATTTGGGGCCCAGATTACTCTTGTTGTTTGTCTGTATGCCAAAATGAACAAAAGATGGCAGAAATTATAATTCTGGGAGATTCAGTAACAGGATCAGTCTTTTCTGTGTGATGCTTCACTGAGCTTTGAGGTAAGCCTTACTTGAGGTAAGGCTTGTTGGCTTCTTCAGTGTCATGGTCACACTGGACTGGCAGGGACTTTACAGTGAAGGCTTTTATTGGCTTCACTATGAAGTTAATTCTCATAGTGCAACAGCTGCTTGTGATACCTTGTTTTAATATTCTGTTTTAGTCTGTACCTGAACGTTCAGCTTTAAAAATGTTGGGTTTTTTTTGTGTTTGTCCTTAAATACACATGAACGACTTGCAGAAGCCAGGAGTGTTGAAGTTGTAAATAATAGATGGTGGTGTGAAAGATGAGAACTACAAAAATCAGGTTGCAGCTGTGGAATACAGACTTTCCTGTGCTTTTTATGTTGGTCAGTAGTGTCATAATTTTCAATAATGTATTTCAGAGCCATTGAAAGTTGTAGTCTTAATAGTATACTTTCTGTTTCAGTTAGCCTCTGCTGAAGCTTGAATTAGTTCTTTCTTCACAGTTGTAGCAAAAAACCTCTACTCAAACTCAAAACCCTAGCGTGGTAGTTATAGGTGAGGTTGCCAGCCCTCTCTGAGAAGAGGAGGGAAAAAAAAAAAAAGTCAGTCATCTGTCTTCCTATTAATACAGTCTAATCTAAGTTTGAGCACCTTAAATTGCTTCATCCTACTATGTATCCAAACTGTCATTTCTGACTTATGTTTAAATGCATAAATGCCAAATGCATTTCTTATGTAACCTCTACAGTATTTGAGAAAGTATGCCAACTCCCCACCCCCCATATTCCTAACCTGACAGCTTTCTAAAAGAGACTTCAGTGGTCAAATATGAGTGAAAACTGTTGTTTGGGAAAATACACACAGTTACGCATCTGTTCCTGTCCCTTGCCCCACTCACCACTGGCTGCAGAGAGGAAATCAAAGCAGCAGACAAGGATCTGGTGGGTGTGTTAATTGCTTTGGTGTACTGACTGAATTTCTTAATGCCAAAGCTTTTGCTGTCACCTTCTGTCCATGTTTGCTTTCAGCTTTCTGTTGTTTGAGTATTGTTCTTGTACAACTGGTACAGACAATAGCTCCCTGCTAGGGATGAGTGCCTGGTAAATAAATTCTTGGAGCAGTTTGGTTTAATGGATCACTATAAATTACATATTATCTAAGCAGACAGGCTAGTGCAGCAGCACTGCAGTTGGGGCAAAATGACTCTGACATACCAGGTGGGCTTCATGTCAGGACTAGAGAGTCCTCTGTACTAGTAACTGGTGACCATCCCTGTACCAAGGCACTTCAAGGCAAAGTAAAGGAAAGGTGATTAGATGATTAGAGTAAGTGGGAGTTCAGGGGGAGAATGGAGTGGTACTAGTCAACATGACAGACAGTGTTATCTCCATGCCAGCAGTCTAATTTACGTGTAGCACTGGAAAAACAAAGAGTCTCAGTGACACCTTCCTGACTGCCTCCTTACCTTCTGGTGCAGTTTAGACCTCTCAGCCGATAGGATCCGCCGTATCGCTGTGCTTTCTGGCACCGAGTAAAACACCTTATGAAAATATATTACATCAACATTGTTACCTTCAGTGTTCAAACTTGTAATCACACCAAAAAGTGTTGGTAGCTTGACAAGTTATATTTTTCTGTAAAGTCTGTGTTGATTGGCAGTAATTACACTGTCCTCCTTTAATCCTTTATTAACTGAGTCTTATATCAGCTTTTTCATTATTTTGTCTGGAATCAACGTCAGGCTGACAAGACTGACATCTCATCCTATTTCAACCTTTTAAAATGCTGCTGTAACACTAGCATATTTTTCAGTCTTCCACATTCCCTTTTTATTGCAAGACTCATCAAAAAAACTGAGAATTCATTTAGCAGCTCTTCTAAGACTCTCGTTAGTGTGGACAGTAAGCTGCTGCCTGGACTTTCTTCTCTTTGGTGAGCTGCTGTAAGTGATGAGGTTGTAGTCTCCAAGGAAACATGCGGTGGTTGTTCACAGAAGTGATGATGAAAGCAGTAAGTACATTTGGGCTTCTCCCTCAATAGAATTGACCCATTGCATGTGGCAATACAAGTGGAATCCCACATCTTGGGACCATTTCAGCCTTTTAAGTCTCTTGGGCTCTCTGCCATTTGCAGGTGAACAGAGTGGGACTCTGTTGTTGGTGGTGCCTTTGCTGGTTTGTTTTGTTTGCTTGGGGATGTGTGTTGTGTGTTTTTGGGGAGTGTGTGTGATTTTAGGTTTTTGTTTGTTGTGTAGGGGTATTGTATGTGATATTTGGTTGGTTGGTATTGGTTTTAGTTAATTTACTTTTTTGGTTTCTTTTTTTTACTGTGCTTCCCAGGAGGTACCAAAGAGCTATCATGTGGGATGAAGTTACGCCTCTTGCAGAGGGAGTTTGTACCCCACTGCAGAGCTCAGCAGTGAATCCAAGGAGAACAAAGTTCATCACTGTATTTACTACCTCCTATGCCTCTGTTGTAGTTGTTTAAGATGAATATTTCTACTCACTGTTTTGACTTGGTGGGTGGGGTGGTCTCTGTTTGGTTTGTTGATTTGGTTTGGGTTTGGTTTTGTTTAATTTTAATAAATCTTTCTTATAAGTCACATTACAAGCAGGTGATTTCAGGCCTAAGTCATGGGATTTTTTGGGCATCTGTTAGAAGATAGATATATATTTTAATATTTTTTTTTCATAATCAGTAAATACATCGAAAAAAAAAGCTACTTCATTGCCACTGAAGTGCTTATGGCTTCTTGTTTACCTGTGTGAAGTAGTAATTGGGTACTTTGAGATGGACAGAGACTTGTTAGCAGTGTAGTGGAACAGAGGTTCAGTGAAAGCTCAGGTGAAAAAGAAAATCAGTGTTTGCCAAGAAACTTTGCAGGAGGCTTAAAAAGTTGGCGCAGATACCAGTTTGTTGATGTCCCTCTAAGCAGGAGACCTGCAAATGAAAGTCTACTGGTTTATGATAGAGGTGCCAAACTTTGTACAATGCTTCTGTCTCACCTTACTTGGTTTTAATAGGGCATCTACTCACTTACGTGCATCTCAACAAACAAGATACTTCTTCTTGCATAAGCACAGATCATGTTTTT